>VYZT01033108.1:0-61952 GCA_013400735.1 Pomatostomus ruficeps | reverse complement strand
CCCAGACCTCCAGCCTAAGCAAGGAGTGGCCCTATTTGTATCATGCTTTTGTTACTGTTGGTTAATACAGACACAAAAGATACCTGGCTATGAGATGTATTAGTAAAGAGTGAAGAAACAACAAATTCGCCAGTAAGGCTGGTATGAAGAAAATGCCATTTTTGGTTTTTTATTATAAAGAAATTATTGAACAGGTAAAAGTAGTTTCCTGCATTTAGTTATTAAAATTAGAGCATCACAGGTCTGACAAAGTGGCGGCATGGAGCAAGAACGCTGACCATGAATAGATCTCAGTCAATAGGGAAAGGCAAAAGCCGTGCTGTATTTTTGAGCTAATAAAGCCCTTATGCCCTTCAGAAATAGCTTGTATGTACCTTCTCAAATTCTGCAGTTAGACTTTGAAGCTTAGTGCAGTGTCTTGCAGAAAGGCATCTACTACTCTTTGAGATGACCAAGGGTGCTCCTCTTGTTTCAGCCCAGGAGGACCCAAGGCTTGAGTCTCTGTCACACCCAGAGCCATGCATCTTCAGGCACACCAAAGGCCACTCACTAGATGCCAAAGTATGGCAGCTGAGCATAGCCCTAAGATTGGACCTGGATCCTTCTCCCAGCTCTGCTACAAATTTTCTCTGGGACTTGGGTTAAACTCAATTTCCATTAACTGTAAAGAGACCCAGTTTCCATTAACTTCAGTGGGAACATTGATTCTTGAAGAACTGGATTCAGCTAGCCTAATTTAGATACCTTATCTGTGCCTGCAGTTTAGATGCCTAGTGAATAAGTTCTCCAGAAATCCAGGCAGACAGGATATTCCTTTGAAGACATCTCACCACTGACTGTATGGCAAATATCAGATCTTTTTTTAGGATAACTGTTTTGCTTTGGTATTTAAAATGCAGCACACTAGATGTCTGCAGTTAGATAGACTGGATTTGATAATTTAGATATGTGTATGTGAACGATATAATTTAAGTTTAAAAAAACCCCAAGATGCACAGACTTTGCGGTTAACTTGGACATGCATTTCTGAGCAGACTGAGCATAACTGTGGAAGCTGTATGCCCCAAATGTCCATTTCAGCAAACACACCATTTTGGTGGTACAGACACCAACATTACAGGAAGAAGGGCAGTGACTGGGATTTATGGCAGACTATTGAAGCTGTTTGCATTAAATTACACAATTTATTTAACTGATAATATTCACATGACCTAATTGCAAGATAAACAAATGTTTAGGAAATACACAGTTCTGAAGATGGAAAGTGAGCTATTAACTGAGAATTATTACTGTAAAAGCACCATCTGTGTTCATCAAACTATTTCTTCTCCTATCATCCTAATTTTTGAAAAAATGGAAACTAAATGAAATTTTCAGTGTGCAAAATGATCTCCTCATAAGCAGAGCAAGCAGCAGACTAAGAGAATGTAGCAGAAATGACTCAGTGGATTATACCAAATAGCATCTGAGAGAACCGTGATTTTGTTTCTGGAACATAGAGAAACAAGATGGAATATAACAAACAAATTTACCAGTGTGAACTGGTCTCCTAGTTGTATTTGAAAGTTCAAAAAAGAATAAAGTCTAAGCAATGCTACTTCACCAAAAAGTTCTCCAACACTGCAGTAAACACAGATGAAAGATCTGGGCATTTTATCCTTCATTCTCATATCAAAAGCAGTTGTTCGGTCTATGCTCTTCAAAATTTGTGACTGGGATTCATCTCACCTATCTTTAGACTTTTGCAGTCTCGACAGCTACATCTGAGCCCACTGCCTTTGGCTCGCTTTGTACTCAAAGGAGAGCAATAGGTAATCTAAAGTGCAATTCAGCCGTCCTATTTAGGAGGCCTAATTTTAGGTTAAGATGAATCACATTCCAGAAGTGCCTACATCTCTCCATCAACTAGAAAGGGAGCTCAGATGTGAAATTTCTGCATCTTATTTTTTTATTCAGTGAACACTGCGTTAGAAACTGAATCTTAATGCTCAGAGCTTTCATTTTATGCTGTGTAAAAAGGGAGAGAAAGAAAGGAAGAAAGGAAGAAAGGAAGGAAGAAAGAAAGGAAGAAAGAAAGGAAGGAAGGAAGGAAGGAAGAAAGGAAGGAAGGAAGGAAGGAAGGAAGGAAGGAAGGAAGAAAGAAGGAAAGAAGGAAAGAAAAGAAAAAGAAAGAAAGAAGGAAAGAAAATAAAAAGAAAGAAAGAAAGAAAGAAAGAAAGAAAGAAAGAAAATCTTGTGGAGGCTGAAACTGTTTTAGAAGTCTGAAGGCAAAGGTAAGCTGGTGTTTAGTGTCACATTAATAGAAAAGGGAATTCCACCTGAAGAGTCCTTGGAAGAAATTAGTTTGTGCTTAAGAGAAGCTTCTCCCATGGTCGATCTCTGAGGTATCAGGACTACAAGGAGCAATTTTGTCTTCCTTCTGCATCCGCATTAGTGACAGGCATGTTTCGGATAAGTCATCAGCTGAATGGCACAACAAAGGGCATAAACAATCAAAGCCCTTCAGGAACTTGCTTTACATGTTTACCATAAATCCTTTTTAAATCTTCAGTCTAATTGCATTGGCCCAATTTTTGGCCCCGGGTTTCTCCTACCTAAAACACAAATAAATAAGAAGAGTACTGGGCCTGTTCTGCTCAAGAATTTTCATGGATGAATTTTGCATTGTATAGAGTAGAGCCTTTTTCCCTTCCTCAATACACACTACAGAAGAAATTTCTCAAGGAGAGAGAAGTGCTGACCATGCTCCTATGGCTCCTGCATGCTGTAGCCACCCCTGTGCACAGAAGGTGCTGTGACAGATGATGTTCCACAGCTGGGACTGAGGGACTGCCAAGCACAGCAGAAGTTCTGAGCATAGGGCCAAAACCTGTTGAAATGGAAGTGTAACAGATCCTAATAAAATCCTTTTCTGGATAGGAATGAAGCTAAAGAACAGACTACTATCCATGAGAACAAACTAAAACCCCAGGAACTGCATAATTAAAACTATTCTTAGGCTACAAGTGAGGAGCACTAGTGTGCTGTTGCTGGGTGACACGTTTTTACGTGATAACTCTGCTCCTGTCTTTACCAGGCCATGTCCTTTAAATGAGAAACAGGCCAGTATGATTGAGTTTTACAAATCAAGACATGTGCTTGCATTGGCTGTCAGCACGGTAATTTTGGCATTTCTGCCTGTAGCTGTTGTAAAAATTGGATACCACAACCCCACCAGAGTAAGGGGAAAGGAGTCCCTTGCAGAAATCAGCCCAGCCCAAGGAACAGTGAAGAAACACTTGACCAGCTCAGCAGAGAAAGTGTTATCCTTGTGCTTTTCATTCTTCTTCAGCCAAAACATGCAAAACCCAGTTCTTCTGATACATAAAGTATAAGTATCAGTGACAAATACCATTCCCTTTATCATCTTTTCATCTTACCTCCTAAACGATCTATTCTAACTAATGACACCCTCCTTTGAATTGCTGTAAAACTAAGCAGTCTTCATGTGTTCAGAGCAGCTTGCAATTAGCATACCCAGATCTTAGAAATTGCTGTCTATTAAAAATATGGACATATTAAAGCACAGCATCTGGAAACCTGCATATGTTTATCTTGCACAGCAGGTTTGAAATGCCAGGGTCAAATGATTGCTAGATACCTTGTAAAAGAGCTTATAAATGTCACCATTCAGGTGGAGAACTTTAGAAAATTTTCATACTTGAAAAATACTATATTACTTCACACATACCTTTTATGCTATTTTCACATGAAACAAATGAAGCAAATATAAGGAAAATTTTTTTTAAACTAAGATTTGTTTTATATAATCACTCTGTTGGATTTGTAATTAGGCTTATAGCCACAGCCCCACTAAAACTGTGGAGATATGAATATGAAAATTTTAATCCAAACTCAGATGTATTTTGCTATGCAAATTATCTCATTTTGTGATGTTTCTTTCAAACCAAGGGCCTTCTGGAGAGCCATTTCTGCCTAAATGCATTTTTATTCTACCCCCTAAAAAGTGTAAGGGGTAAGATTTTCACAGGAATATAAAGTAGAGATTAAGACTGGGTTTATATCGCTTTCAAAAACAAAAATCCTGAAGTGGACGACATAGTTTTCATCTTCATATAGCTGTCAAGGCAAAGAGAGATCTCTGTTTTATCCAGACTCTCATTTAAACAAATATGCTGCAGTAGCTGAGTGCTGGTTTCCATTTTAATAGCAAATATTCTGTCAGTAACAACCTCGTACATGAACAGGAGCTTTTCTATTTATATTAAAAGTAATTGAATCACAAAATGTACTGCTAATGAGTAGACACAGGACAATAGATTCTAGCAGATCTGAAATGCTTTTGAAAGTGGAAGTACCAAAGTAAAAAAATTTAATTATTCATTCTGCTGTGTAAAATACTTAGAAACAGTATTAAGTAACAACAAATTCAGCTCAGTGCCTTCACTTGGCTATCTAAGGGATGAATTTGGGCCAAAGACTGGGATTTGGCTCCACATTGAGATACCTGTGCTGTAAAGGCAGATGTTCATAGGTAGGGAAGGTGGCTGAAAACCCTGTAGTCAGTAGAGATTTAGGATAGCTACATCATACCCACGGCCCATGCAAGTGCAAAGAATGAGCTGGGAAAGATCTGCCCCTTTCTGCATACAGCTGCTGCAGGCAGGAGGGCCTCTCAGGGCACAGCAAACACCTCAGAACCTATACTTAGGCAGTTTCTTAGCCAAAAGAGTCAGTGAGCCTTGGCTGAGCTGATGCACATGTCCACTTTAGGATGGGATGAGGCACCCTCTAGATTCCTTTGAAGGCTTGGAGTAGTTCCCCATTGATGGTAGGGCTATAGCAGGATCTTAAGCACCTCGCATATAGGAAGATATCTACATTAAAGATTCCTACATGGATGCATCTGGAATCAGTGAAATTACTCCAGAGGTGCATATATTTTTCCTCTAAACACAGAGAAAGCTGACCTCCTTGGCTTAGACTGGATACCTGATACATGGGCAGCCAATATGGTGAGTTGAACCCCACACTCCCAGCTCACCATATACTTCCCAGTTTAATGTAAGTACCCTTTGTATCAGGCATTCTTCTTGTAGAAATGAGAAATAACATTATTATGCTATTCTCTAGCAAAAACGTAGTGGAAATATTGTCTCCTACCAGGTATCAGAACAAGCTAAATTCAAAAATCTGGAAGCTGATTCAATTCTCATGTCTGTGTTGGTACCAGGAGTCTGAAGTTTTGGTTTAGAGATAAAACTGGAAAACATTTCTGTCCAAGTGCCGTTTATACATTTGTTAGCTTTAAGTTGCATTTCTAAATGTTTTTCTATAATAATCATGGTTCCATTGTTCTAGACAAAACATAGATGTGTAATCAAATTTTCTTTTGATCATAATATAGCTATTACCATATTTTATTTATTACATTTGGAAGAATAATCTGCTTCATGTGATTTTAACCACTAAAGATAATCAGAAAAACCTGGAAAATCTGTTATTTGACATCTTGATTTTAATTACTCCCCACATGCTGCATTTGCTCTCTCTCTCTCTCATAGACCTGACCAACTAAGACTATTTTTATCTAGATGTTAAAAACTTGATGGAGTGCTGAGGAAGGTTTGTTTCCTCAGAGGGTTTGGCAGCTGCAATTACTTAGACCTCAATGACTCTGCAATCTGCTGTATGCAAACAAGCAGTCTGAGTGGGAACACGCATTCTCCATACCCCACATATCTTGGTAAAATCACTCCGTTTTTCTTCACAAACTTCAGGAATACTAATCTGATGCTTCAGCTGCACTCTTCCCATGTCATAAATATTTTGACAACATCCTTTAGAGTATCTCAATCTCAAATCTCACTCAGCTTCTTCTGTCATTTACTGGCATTTTTGGTTCATTTGCTTATAATGGGTAGATTCTGTGCTTTCAATAACAGGAGTCATTAGAAAATACCAATATGACCAGAAAGCACAGAGAAGACAGAGAAGGAACATGAAAGACCGGAGAAAAGTAAATCATACAAAGAGAGCTATGGAAATCACCTTTTCTTAGAAAAATGAAGTCAGGAGAAAAGCGGTGAAATTGAGAAGCAAAAAAATTAAAACTAGAACTGTTTTTTCTTGCAGGTTGCAATTGTCAAAAGATGTTCATAAACATGGGTTTCCATGTTATTTCTCTGTATGTCTGGTCCTCAATGCAGAGGTGATTTCCAATCCTGCAGACAATTTAATCCTGCGGGCACCCTTTGCAAAATAAACTAAAAGAATGGGTTAATTTGGCTTAGATATCCATTTGTTCAGTAAAATATTACGTGTGTCCATGAAAGGAGTCAGAATAATCATTAAGAAGATGCTTCACCAGCAAAGAGGAGAAAAAACAGTTAGAAGATTTTTACCAGAGTCTAGGGCTCACTGATGTCAGAGATGGTTTATACTGCTGCGTAAGCAATACTATGGTTTTGCTTCTTATTCCTGTTCACTGGCAGAACTGCCAGTGGCAGGCCAAAGGAAGAAAAGAAAAACCCACATAGAAACAATTCTCTGGAGACTTCAACCATCCAGTTTACTAAGGAATAACTCATCTGAGATTACAAAATATTCCTGCTCCTTATGGCATAATTACAGGTATTGATGGTGTTCTAACTCTTTGCTATCTATCCATTTTCCAGTGTGAGGCTGTTGTTTTTTCTGGACAGTGACAATGTGTCTTGAAATAAAACAAACAAACAAACTAAAACCGCTTTATTGACTGCTTGCTGAAAATGTAACAGAAGACTAGATTTTGTGCTCACTTCTGTAGGGAAGTAAGTAAAAATAAAGTGCTCCTCCCCTGTATTTTTTGCAGCAGTGATCAAGTTCCTGGGCAGTGAAATACAAAAATTTGCAAGGTTTCCTACTACTTGTCCACTCTTAGAATGGGAAAGAGGGCACCACACAGAACAGACAGAGCACTGGATCCATGCTTTGATTCCTCACCTGAAAACATGAACCAGCAAACCTCAGATTTATTTGCTGTGCACTATATTTATTCCCTTTGCCTTCTCTAAATAAGATTCCATGCATCAAAGGGAATGACAGTAGTTCAGAGGCCATAGATCTGATGTTTCGCCCCTGCTCCATGCTGTGCCTGAAGTCTGACTCCCTGATGGCTTTGCCATCACCAGATATGCTGAAGATGCAGTGTCTCCATCTTCTGCCCACTTTCAGGAGCCATATTTAAGCAATAGCAATATTAAAAAGAATAAAGAAACAATTTATCTAAATAAATTAAGGGTTGATTATGATACATATGAACTAGTTAAGCTGGGTGTCACCTGCTATCAATAACTTTTTACCTTGATTTAAAAGTGATTGATTGCACTAATTCAGTTGTGAAATTGTACTAATACCCCCAAGGGGGCAGAAATCCCAAACCAAATAACCAACCCAAATATATTTAGGAAATTTCAACTGTGAGACTTTTGAAGCTGGAATAAATGAAACGAAGTTATTGATAGGGGGGCAAGACTATGAGCTCACCTGTGCTACTTAAATTTTGGACATATATTTACATTCACATGTACATGTTACATTCACATATAGATTTGTAGAGCAAATTACCTGTAAGTATAAAATGCTTTCCTAACTCCAGTATAATGATGGAACAGATAATGGTAGATTACTAATCTTGAGGTGGGAAGACAAAAAAGGGTGATAAAATTGAGCATACAGAGTAAATGTGTTATACTTGTAATTAAAATGCAATAATAAAATCTGGAGTTGTACTTACTATCACATTCTGAACGAAAGCAATGCTGATTCATTAGGTTTACTAAAAGATATGAATATGTCCTAAGAAATAAAGCAAGAAAATAAAGAAAAAAAAGGTTAAAAAATGCCTTGTTTTCTTTTCCTTATTCTCTATTATAAAATGAGTCTCAAATAAGCATTAACCCACTGTTAACACAGATGTGAGCAGTGACTGCCCTTTTTTGGATGCATCATTCATACATGTTACACAGACTGAGACACACTGTAACACGACTGAGAGGAAAAAATGTCTTGTTAGCAGTGATGCTAGGAAAGGCTTCTGCAGGCAAACTATGACTATCAGAATTATCTACCTAATCACAATCAATATTTCTATACTTAGATGTGAATCAATATAACTTGTGCATTTTTAAAGCAAATAAATAGAGAGAATTATGTATTTTGAATCATAACAAAATGTTCAACACAAAAGACACTAAACTGATCTTTAGGATACAAAATATATCTCAGTTCATCTGCAAATCTGANTTTGTTCTGCTATCTCTGAAGATGTGTTTCAACTGCACAAGCTACAACAAAGACTCAGTTCTGCTCCAGAACGTGTGGAACAACCAACATGAGCAAATGGGCAAGACATCCTTCAGGAATCAATAAAGGAGGAAAACACCCTGGCTTTCATTAAATCACTTGTTGGGATAAAACAGTAAACAATAATCAAACCCCTCCTGATATCAGCCTGTGGGACTGCCAGAGTGTGGCTCTCCATAGCAGTCTTTTCTTCTGTCCTGCCACTATCAATCTGTTGCAAAAAGGAGGGAGCTGGTGAGGGAGCCTCCATGAGAGAACTTCACAGAGACAGGGATAAAATTGCTGACCACCCCTCCCAGCCCAGAGGGGAATTCTCTTGTCTTTCTTCTCCACTTCAATCTTCTTTCGGGATTACCGCCACCACTGCTTTCCAACAGTGGTAAAGCTGAGCAGCTGTGACCTGCTGAGGATCCCTCCCAGCAGCACCACCCTGTCCTGCCCTCTGCTCCTCAATGCACTCCTGGCTCATCCATCCACCCTGCTGAAGAAAAATTCTCACAACAAAGTTTTGCTCAAAGCAATCCTGGTGGGAATGATCCCTCTAAAGGCATGAAAGAAACTTTTACTGGTGACATTGTGAAACGTAGCCAGGGAACATAGAGGAATGTAACAGAAACTACTGGGACAGATTGAAGGATTTCATTAGAAAATACAAAAAATTCTTGGAGTTTACATAAACATCAAGAGCAGATAAATTCTACAACTTTGTACAATATTAGCCTGTGATTTTTTGACTTTCACTTAAAAGCAAAAGTATTGCTTAAACCTCTGCACTTGCCCACCACATGCAGAGAAACATTCAATCTCTGGAGTGCCATTACCACTATTATCGCTTTTTCTGGGAGCGTGTGCCAGTCTGGGAGGAACACAGCACATAGCAGAGGTTATTCAGCTTTTTCTGTACATGTGCAAAATAAGACATCCATTTCACAACGCTATGCTGTGCCCTAATAAATACTACGATTTGAAATTTTAACACTTATGCATACAAAGGTTGGTTGAAGGGGATATTCACATGTGGGGCTTGATTATAGTGTTTTATCACTCAGCCGAACATCTAATGTTTAGCACAGTAGTTGGAGTGCTTCTTTTCATGTCATAACAAAGGTTGCCCTCAGATAGTAATTACAGCCTTCCTAATAAAAGGAAAGGCATTTTGGAACTGTCTGAAAAGTTCAGAAGCTAGAGATGAAGTTTGGAGAAAGAGTTTGCCATCACTTTGCATGTGGCAGGTAGTTTGGTGCCTGAGTTGTGCAGTGAAATGGCAGAGCTGCTTTGAAAACATTCCCTCAGAGCTGGAGACATTAAAAATCATGAGCTGAGGAAAAAGAAAGTCTCCAGGACTACAAAAAATCACAACAAAGTTGATGTTTCTGTAAAAAATACACAAAACCAGTGTGATGAATTATTATATGATCTTTTAAAAGTGTAGAAAGGCATAGTGACATGGAGATGTAGAGCAGAGTATAAGCAGCAGAATATGTTCAGTGCAAAGCTGCCCATGCTGAGCGCAGTGGTTAAGCATTCATAGTTTTGCCCGCAGGCAGTATGTGCCAGGATGGGTTATATTTTCTAATGACATTTCTGAATACATTGTACAGGAGCTCTCGTGAACTGCTAATGATATATGTCTCTGCTTTTTGTACTTACAGCATAATAATAATCAGTTTGGGGAGTTTAGGGCACTAAATTACAGATATTAATCTTTCTCATCTGTCTTTGAAAATTCCAGGTCAATTTTATATCTGATTTTGTATTTCTCTTTTTCTCTTCTGCCTTCAAAACTACTTATCAGTGGCCAGCAACCTCTTTAGCAAATGTCTCATTAATTGCAACAAATGCAACTGCTAGTTTTACCTTTGTAATTTACCAGGGATTCTCTTTTATTTTAAACCAACAGTGGTATTAACAGTTCTAAGGCCTCAAACTTTATCATCTGCTTCAGAGTTGGAGAGGACTGTCCACGTATAATTTTATTTTCAGTACATTGGTAAGTACAGTTTTTTCCTGTTTTTCTTAGCTGGGTAATAACTCTATTCTTTTGCTGTCTGTCTCCTTCCCTTACAGAGATTAGGTGCCTAAATATGCTTCTCTGAACTGTATGTACTGTGTTAGCTCCTCTCTATTGCCACAGTTTTGCATCTACCTTTTTCTGGATTGCAGTTTTGTCTTCAAATTAAGGTGTAAGATTTTGGCATATTTCTATGTGGATAAGTTTGATTTTCATTTTCTGCCGTGCCTAGGCACTGACACTACACCATGCAGATACTAATCCATCATAAAATTAGAGCTTCCAGCCCTTTTCGAACACATGCCTTCACTCAAGCACAGCCTGCACATCTCCTGCTAAAGCGGTGCAGTTCTGCACTAAACTGATTAGCCCTTTCAGCTTGATGTTGCATTTCATGCTTTAATAAGCATTACTTTATTAATATGTATGGTCACAGAGATAGTTTGACACCCTTCAGGATAGGTGTTGGTTGGTTTTCCTTTGCTGTGAAGGCTGAAATAGTCACCCTTCTGTGGTTAGGTAGCAAACAAAAGGTATTTTCAAATGCTTTGAACCAGTCAAGAATGTACCACAGAAAACATCCAAAGGGGAAGAACAAAGAGAGGAGGAACATAGGCTGTCCCATCAGAAACAGGCTAAGATGAAGCCCGTGGGGGAGCAAGGCACAACATTTTTTCTTGTACATCCTTGAGGCAACAAGAGCGCTTGCATGTGCTCTCATCCGTGAGAGCTGATGGCACGTGTTCCCAGCTGCAAGACTTGGAGGGAGGGAGAGAACAGCCACTATGCCGAATTTGTGACACCTGGGAGAACAGGGATAAGCAGGGGCTGGGGAGCAGTGCAGCTGCAATAACCCACCCAGCTGGAGGTCTATGAGATAAAAATATGGAAAGCTTTAAAAACCACAAACCAGGCTTTGTTACTCTGATAACCCAAAAGCATCATGGTAAAAATCAGGACCTTTTCCATCTGGGATGAGGATCTTGATTTTTGTGAGTGTTCCAAGATCTGGGTACTACAGGCTGCAGAAGGGAAATATCTCCAAGGAATAACCATAGGGAACAGTTCTTCAGGAAAGGGAGGGGTGACCCTTACCACTAAAATTGCTTTCTACCAACAGGTCCTTGCTTTTAAGAAATGCAAGTAATCAAAAATCTGTGGCCATGATGCTGATATCTAATGCTCTCTTGCTTCCTGTCTGCTTTTATGAAACATGTGAACTCCTCTTTCCAAGGCACAGCAGGGACTCTCTGCTCCTCCTTATAAGTGTCCTTCAGCCAGTGCTCTCTCTGAAAAGCACACCAGGATTTTTCTCAGAGGGATTTCTCTCCCACTGCCTGTGCACAGGACTGGGGCAGCTGTGTTGTCTTCTCTGGTCCATTCTGTCTCTCCCACCTCAGCAGGTGCACATCACACCAGCTCCCTGACCACCCACGGCTTTGTGCCAGCAGTGCTGGACCCCCAGGGTTGTGGCAGGACCTGCCAGAGTTTAACTGCTCCTTGCAACTCCCTAAAACAGAAGACAGTGGGCACACAATTCACAACAATTTAGGAACAGCATACACCATGTCACAAGAGGACCTGAAGGATGTTGCACACATAATATAAGCTGCAAAGCTTCTGTACGTGGAAAGAAGAGACCCCTTGGAGATTTCATTTATCCTCTCTCCTCCAGACCATGCAGAACATGACGATTGCCCTCACTGACAAGCCTCATGGTTTGGATTCAGGTGTATGTTAGCAGCAATGCACTTTGCAATTAAAGTAATGGGTTCAGACCCATCATGTGAGTCTGTCATAAAACAGGAAATGGGCTATATAAACCTTGCTTTGCTCTGGCAATAAATTCTGTATTTCTGCCAACTTGTCTTCCCCTAAGTTTTTCTCTTAATACTGTGGAATTAGTATTGACAAGAACACAAACCACAGTGCCCTCCTGTGCTCCCCTCTTCTTGCACGGCTGCCTTTTTGGGTATCTAAGCCAATGATCTGAGGCAATATTGATGTTCCTTGAAACACATTGAATCTACAGATAAGAACGACTTTTTTTTCTCTCAGAGATTAGGCGAGTCTGCTGCAATTATAACCAGATAGTTTTAGCAGATAACTGGGAAAATGTTTCCAGCGAATGTGGGGATCATTCACTTTCACCAACCTGACATTTCTGCATGACAGAGTAGAGGGTCAGGAAATCCACCTTTTTTGGGCACCATAAAGAGCCCAACACCAGCATCAGGGTGTTATAGATACTGCGGAGAAACAGACCTGGAAGGTGCCTCAAAGCCAGACACAACTTTTCCCACACCATTTTTACGTGTCCCCTTTGCACATTGCACAGATGTAGATGTCACTACCCATTCAGGGATGCACAATAAAAACAGTAAACAAGAAAGTGCTTGTTAGAAGGTGAATGAAAATCTTGGGATAAAATACATTGTTTACTTGGCTTTCGTCTAAATTCCAGCAGACTGCTGGTTTCCAATAACAGCTTTCCTATGTTTATTGATTAATAACTGTCATTTTTTAGAGCTTCTATGCAACAGGCTGTATTGATCTGAAAGCCCACTTGTAAGTCACATAAACATTTGCCTGACTTTGTCCATCAGGATGCCTGTTGATGGTATAAATCTGAGGGATACTGCTTTAAATTCTAAATATTTTCCACTACATTTTTGTGAGGATGCTGTAAGTTTGGTAACACTTAAAGCAAATTGACTGGAACAGAAAAAATCCAGCAGTGGTTTGGAAAGTGTGTTTGTTCTGTTTGGAGGACTTTCAAATAAGGCAAATTTCACTTGTTTTAGCCTTTGCACAGGTTCTGTCCCCCCTTCCTGGCATCCTTGCTCCAGTCATTAAGATATTCCAATCATTCACAGCCTTCTATCTCCTGGAGCCTTGTACTGAGAACACAAAATCTTGGAGCATCTAAAATAGCTGGTGACTATACAAAACAGAGCTGGAAAAGCTCTTGAGAATGTCAAATCTAAGTCCCTGCCTGCAGGAGGAGCATCTACCCCCAAATCCCTTCTGACAGAAACTAGTCCAAGATGCTGCTTAAGCTCCAGTGAGGGAACACCAGTATTCCCAGCCAAACTGTTATCTTGCTTTGCTCTTCTTATCCGTGGGAAGTTTTTCTGAGTGCTTAGCCTACATCTCCCTTGCTGCAGTTTAAGCCCATTAAGAGGAATTATAAGCAAATGAAAAGCATCTCATATTTTATCCTCTGAAGGAGATAGCAATAAATTATTGGGAGCACCTTTAGGGCTTCTCCATTACATATACATGATCCCAGCCTAGCTTAATATTCAAGAACCACTCCTGTTTCCTACAGCCAGTATTCCTGGCTCGTGAAGTGCTGTAACACTGCTGCTTGCTGCACTCCTGAGGCACCTCTAGGAACCTAGAGCAGTCCATTGGAGCTCAGTGGGAGTAAGCAGGTCCCCTGGGCTCAGCTGGGGAGGTATTTAGGGCTCCTGTGCCCAGCACACACAGAGGTAATTTAAAATAAGAAGAAAAAAAAGTCAGAGTGGGACAGACAGCTGCACCTGCTCTCCCTGTGGCATCTCAGTGCTATGACCCCAAGCCACGGACCAGGACCAGCTCACATGACCAGATGACACAGGCTGTCTACTGCTCTTCTATCATGCTGCGCTCATATTTTGTCTCCCTCCCCTGACACTGCCCTTTTCAGTCTTTTGTCTGGCTTCCCTTTCCCTCAGCAGTGCAGGAGAAGCTGGTGGTGCTGGGGAAGCCCTTGGCAGGAGAATTTCTGCTGATCTCTGCAAGAGACTGTAGAGTGCATTGTGGGAGGCAGGGCACTCCACAAGAGACATCTCCCTGTTTCGGCCATGCTTGCATGCTGTGAATGCCCCTTCTTGTCCCAAACCCTCCCCCACAAGATGTCACCACTGAAGTTTTTCAATGGGATCAAGCTGTGGCTTTCACTACAATTACCACAGTGAGGAAATGAGCAGATACCTAACCTGATTAAAAACAAATCATCAGGCAAAAATCAGAAACAAATTCCCTATTGTTACTAAAGCCTTGAGTCAGGCTGACTGCTTTGGGATGACTAATTCTGGTGTCTTAGCACACATACCTTGCTCCAGGGTGGTCAAGGAAACAGGACCCCGGGGGTTCCCCAATGAAGGAGCTCAGAAGGAGAGTCAAATAAACTGCTGTCAAGCTGACAGCAATGAGGGAGCCAGGGGTGTGCAAATCAGGCCCAAGACATGTGAATTCCTGGCTGGTCCTAAATTCAGAGCACCCTTTGTGCCTCCCCATGCCCATGTGTGAAGGCACTCAGCAATGGCACCACTGACTGACTCAGTGTAACAACCTCACAGATAGTACTCCCGTGGGAAGTTAATAAATTCAGCTGAATCTTCCCCTAAAAGTCGCTGTTGTGTCCAGTATTAGACTGGAGGATTGAGACAGTTAATGCTTTCAGAGGTGACGGGACAAGGAGCTGAAAATGCAACAAATAGGCAATGCCCTGTTGAGCATTTTGCTGCAGCTGTGAATTACACCTGAAGTGCCCGGAGCTTTGGCAATTCCCCTCTTCACTCCTGCCTACAAAATTAAAGCAAAAACCCACATGCAGGCAGACGTTGCTCCTCTTTTCTGGGCTCTTCAGCATTTCTAGCAGACCAACATAAGCCCAGCATGACTCTCCACTCTCTGTCTGTCTTGGTCTTGCTGTAACAGTGCTTTGAGTTGAGAACTCAGACATCCACTAAGTCCAAACCACTATAAAGAAGAAATTAGTTTGGCTATCGTGCATGATATAGTAAATGCTCCTCAGACTGTCTCACCCATCTATTCAGATTATAAAAAATAGTATTAATTTTAGCTCTACCATTATGCTGCATTTATTGAGGATCTGGGACTTGTAGAACAATTTTTGTTCCGTTTATTCCCATTTTCTCATTAAAAATTGAAACCAGGCTGCACACTAGAATTAAGTGTGTTGCTCTGAAAGGCCAAATACTGATCTCTTCTGGCAATGACGAAATTCCCATTACTTTTATTGGCACAGCACTGAGCCCTAAAGCTAAAAGTAGCTCCATGAGTGACAGAACCATTGCATTCAAAATGAAATGCTGCTCCTGATGCAGAGCTGAATCTTTTACTTTGCTGTCATTTGTGAAAAATAATAATGATCTTTGCAGATGTCATCTGTGAAGGGTCTGCCTTCCTTCCAAAGCCTTTTGCGACTTGGATTGCTTGGTCGCCACCACAGAAATGCCAATGAGCCAAAAGCGGCACATCCAAGCCTCAGGAGGGTGGGCACAAGGTCAGCTCAAAGTTTGGGTGCCAAGGGGATGATATGTAAAGGACTCCTCTTACCAGCAGTCCTGGGATATGGAGGATCCTTCTTTCAGATTAGAAGACGGGAAGTTGTACAGTGCATTTTCTGGTTATCTCGTGCTATTTTTTTAGGAAATCAGCTTCACCTGTGCAGCTAAATCTTGAGAAAAGAAACATGCTGTTTTCTTTCCAGATAAACTGTTAGATCAGTTCAGAAAAAAAAAAAAAAGTCATTACTCTGTGGCAACTCTTATGAGTCTGTCATATACCTGTAATTTGATGTCTCTTGGAAGGACTCAGATGGTGAAATAGAGACAGCAGAAGAGTGACAGCTTGCACTTCCACAGAAAAGTTTGGGGAAAAATACCCTTTAAAATACAAATAAAATCTAAAATATAAAAGTAGCAACAAACTATCTAAAAAGAACCTGAACACCTTTTTTAAATAAAATCTCTGGGATTTGGAGGTGCAGGTGTGATTTTGAAGCTTGTGAATCATTGCTATATAAATATAATAGTCATGGCATTCTTGTCAGTAACACCAGCTCTTTGTTAACCACTCACATCTTCATGTGTTTGCCCTAGCAAATACGGTAGAAGTAGCAATCCAAAGGTTTCTCTTAGGGGCTGGACTTGGCTGTGATAGAACAGCTGACTGGATAGAAAGTCCTGGACAACAAAGCCTACTCACTTTGAAGCTGACACCTTGGTACAGCTATTTTCATCTCCTTCCTGCTAAGCTTTTTGATGCTGTAACTCTTGGACCAGACGATGGGATAACTTGGCAGACCTCTTCAGCACACACCACGACACTGTTAAATTCTTCCAGAGTCCTCCTGCAAAGCTACACCCAGAAAAACAATTCTCCTTTTCTTTCCTCACCAGGGGCATTGGTTGGGCTCCAGACTAACCTGCAGACTAAGACTAGGCAGTCAAAACTCACAGCCAGCACCTCAGCCCTGTTTGCAGGCTTGTTTATGCCACAAGCCTGTGCAAAGCACTGCTTGAAATCTACTGGTAAGGTCAAGCATCGGAGAAGGATTTCAAATGTCTAATTATATCATTTAAACCTCCTTCTGAAATACTTTATTTCTAAATTACAAAGAGGTTTAATAACAGCTTTCAGCTTCATTGACTCTGTTATATACCTGGAGTTAGAAGACCCACAAAAATCTTGATTAATTGCCCAGCAGTGTTGTCTGACATAGGGTAAGGTTTACACCAATGTTAAAACCTTTCTGAGAAAGTGAATTTTTACACGATGTCAGCATCCAGTTTGTGAAAATATAGAAAACTGATTCCATGTTGTATTCCTCCTTTTCTGAAAAATTTCACAGCAATTTGGCTGAAGAGTGCAGCAATGCATTCAGCTAGAACAGAACTTTCGAAAACGGTGTGAAAATGGCACCTTGACAGTATTTCACAAGTATCTATCCCAGGTCAGAATCTAACATAATAGGCATATTTTGTTAACAAACATCTCTTCTTCTAATGTGGAAATAGCATGAAGTGAGTTCTAAAACACAGCAGCATAAGTGATGGCTGCTATCCACTTGGCTTCTAAATCTTTTTGTGACGGCCCAACACCCCTGTATTTTGAGATGTTCAGCACAATTTGGGTTCCTTCTCAAATGATCTGTTTTACATGCAAAGTTCTGAATTTTTCATATTCAAAAGCCTCGCTCCAGTCAATATGCATTTGGGGTGTGTGAGGAATGGAAAATGAGCAAATAATATACTGCTAGTTGTCATTTAGCCAATCTGACCGATCCATTTAAGAACAGGGGTGACTTCCAAGGACACCTAGCATACTGTTAATGTTAAAATTTTGAGACATTCTCTTTGAAAAGAAAATGGAGATAAAAGTAGCAAGATGTCAAAATGTGTGAATTGTGAATTAGCATTTAATATTCCAGTGAAGAGACATATGAATAGAGACATGGGCGCCTTGCTGCTAAAAATAACCTCTTGTTTTTAATGCTGCTCTGCAGCTGTAAAAAGTGTGTTCAGCATTTTCCAAGTCTATCAATTTTTAAATCTAGCAGATTGTGTCAGGGTGAGAGAAGAAAAACTCTGACTTTTAGACAAAATGTAATTCTTTTTCTAACTTTCCTCTGATTTTGGAAACAAAGTATATCCTCCAAACCAAATGCAAACCAAAGGCAAGCTATCACCTTGGTATTAAGCAAAGCATGAAATCACAGAGCAGTGAAGGGAGCCCTTGGGAGATAAGAAATACTTAGTGTCAGGACCGCTTCAAAGAGTGTAGCATCATCATCCAGCTCTATTGTACAAGTGGATTTTCACACACAAATCTGCCACAATTAAATTAATATTTGTGAGTTTAACTGTGATCCTTTCTCCTTTGCTTAATGAAGGACTAATTCCACTGAAGCTGAAGGAATTACTCGCATGTGACTGACCCCAGAATTAGGCTTCAATACATGGTTTGGATGACTTTGATTTTTTGGGGGACTCTGTTGAGCCTGCTCTCCCAAAGCTTTCTCTTCTTCCATGGAAGCCCCTGCAACATTCAAAGGGGGCTTAAAGTGAATTTCTGAGTGGGTATCAATGGGGAAAAGTATTTACACTTGGATTCTGTGGAAGAAAGAACATCTTCACGCAGGAGCAAAGAATATAGCAAATACCATCTTTCTAACAGGCCACTGCCATTTCAGCAGTGTTTTCAGTACAATTTGGCATAGTGTCCAAATATATTTGTCACTAATAAGTAGCCTGTTCCAACATTTTGAAAGAAAATACATGTTAGGCAATGAAAAGAGAAAGAAGAATACAACAATATAAGGGAAAAGTGGAAAGGGAACTGTGATATCTTTTTTGAATGACAAGCAAACTTTCTGTGTCTTCACTGCAAGAGAAAAAAGGAGTTTGTGACTGAGAGGCATTTCAAAGGACCTGTCACAGCTCAAAATCCTAGCAGAGGCAAGGCACAGGTCTGATACAGCAGTCAAGGCAACCTTTATATCTTTATATCACTAGTTATAGAGAGACAAAACCACAGTGCCTTGTATCTGCAAAGGCTGCATGTTAATGTGACTGTCTTAATGTCAAAGAACATCTTGGTTTTCCATAAGAATAGCTTGAGACTAAGCACTTTTAAGCATTCTATCAGATTATTCAGCTACATTATTTTTATAGGCTGAGAATTTACCAAGCAGATATTTCAGAACATAAATTTGGACTGCAGAGTAGGGATGAAGTGGGGGTTTTGTGGCAAGTTCATATTTGTACAGTTTTTGTCCTATCTTTTTCAACATGCAGTAACACTTAACAGCCCTAAAAAAAGATGCAAAAATTCACTGTCTTGCCAGATAACTTTCTTCTACTTTTTCTGTTCTTTTTTCTTCACACCCCACCACTTTCCCAGAACCCATGCTATACTTCTGTAAATAAACACCACGACAAAATGACTTCTGTACCCAGGCCTGAAGAATTTCAGTTAATAGATATAATTATATATAACTTATACAGAATATTGACTAGATTTCATTGCAGAGCATAGAGATCTTAGAAAAATAAGTCTTCTTGTTATCCATATGACCAGTTCAAGATGAGCACAGTACCACAGAATCACTGCATGGCTGAAGTTGGAAAGGATGTCTGGAAGTCATCTGGTCCAACCCCTCTGCTCAAACAGGACCACACAGAGACAATTGCCCGGGACCATGCCTGGATGGCTTTTGATTATCACCAAGGATGGAGACCCCATGACTTCCTTGTGCAACCTGTGCCAGTGCTGGGTCACCCTTGCCAATCACTAAGTTGATTTGGGAGATGGAGCACTTTCCCTGCAAGAAAAGGCTGAGCAAATTGAGTTCAGACAGCCTGGAAAAGAAAAGGCTTCAGGGTGACCTAATTTTAGCCTTCCAGCTCCTGAAGGGAGCCTACAAGAAAGATGGAGAGAGACTATGTACAAGGGCACATAGTGACACGACAAGGAAGGCAATGGCTTCAGACTGGAAAAGCATAGGAAAAAATTCTTGCTTGTGAGTCATTGGAACAGATTGCCCAGAGAAGTTGTGTATGCCCTGTTCCTGGAAGTGTTCAAGGGTAGTTTGTATGGGGCTTTGAGAAACCTGGTCTAATGGAAGCTGCCCCTATCTGTGGCAGGGGGGTTGGAACTGGATGAACTTTTAAGGCTCCTTCCAACCCAGGTCATCCTATGATTTTTTGATTACGTGATACTGACCCTACTGTCTGCTGGGAAGTATCATGTGCCACAGTTTAGTGAAGAACAAATGCAGAGGGTCCATGACCTGCCCTACATGAGGGACATGAGGAACTCTGTAGCCACTGAAGTTGTGACAGTTGCTGAGCAGAAATAGAGGTACTATATGTGTGCATTTTTGGGGAAATGGAGATAGGAGATCTCAGCTTTCATAGCAGAAGGGCTAAGAAGGAGAGCCTGGCAATAATGTTTGATAAGTAGTTTGGGTCTATGAAAGCTCTGATTCCCTGAGAATTCCTGATGCTACTAAGCACACAACACTGGGGCCAGCAGCCACCGACATGTGGCTTTGTCACACTAACAGCATTAGACAAGGTCCAGCATGTTCCACATAGCACAAATGGGCTCATGCTCAAATCTGGACCACCCCACTTCTCCTCAATCCAATGGATGTGTGCATGCACAGGACAAGCCAGGCCTTGGCACAGGCTCTGCCTGGCACACAGGGGCAGAGGAGGTGCACTCTGGGCTGATACTTCATCCCTCATCTCTCCCTCATCCCTCTGAACACGAAATTCATTAGAAATTTCAGCCACTGAAACATTTGAACAAAATTTTGCCTTACTATAATATGATGTCTTCAGTATTTACTTCTTGTCACTGTCAAATGTTTTTAATATCATCTTTCTGTTTTAAGTAAGTTAAGGAGCTTAATTAACCTTAATCAAATAACTGCAGATTTTCCAGGCACAAAAAACTAAAAGTCAGTGATTTCAGGCCATCTATGAAATCACCCACAAAATCTGAATTTCTTATTGTTTATATTATTAATTTTATCTGAATGTCACTTCCATTTATGTTAATATTGAGGTAGGTGGGAAAGTGAGCAGCTAGTGAGGCTATTAATCAAACATTCCCTGAATCAAAACAATTGTTTAATTACTTCTAGATGCATATGGGTTTTATTATGCATGAATTAGTTACTAATTCACCCATCCTGCATTTTAATATTCAGCTAGCAAGCTCAGATTGATTTTACAGAAACTTTTTATTTTTCCCAAATTGAGACCTTCATTACTTACTGAAGAGTTCCTAAAAGTAAATAAACATTTCATGAGATCTTGGGAAAAACATCTTCTTTTAACCTGTTTAAAGAAAATAGTTTATTGAACAGCAGCGTAAAATTGAAAGTTGAGCCATGTTCTCCTCAAGCTCAGCCTGGTGCCTAGGGGAAAAAAGATGTTGCTAATAGTGCAATTTGCTGGTGTCAGAAGTGGAAGGGCTGCCAGAGCCTCAAGCCAGCTAACTCCAATCGCTCCCCACTACAAAGAGCATCTGATCATTGGTGACTCACAGGGTGCATGCAAAAGAAATGAGCCAGGTCATTCTTTAACTCCAGCCAGCAGCCAAGCCCCACGCAGCCACTCACTCATTCACTCACTCCCCCAGCAGCAGAGTCAGGGAGAGAAGCAGAAGGGTAAAAGCTGGAGAACTCGTGGGTTGAGATAAAGGCAGTTTAATAAGGAAAGCAAAAGCCACACACACAAGCAAAGAGAAAACAGAGAATTAAAACACTCCTTCCCAAGGCCAGGCAGGAGTTCAGCCGTCTCCAGGAGAGCAGGGCCCCATCACACATAACAGTGACTTGGGAAGACAAACTCCATCACTACAAACAACCCCCTTCATCCTTCTTTCCCCTATTTTATATACTGAGCATGATGTCACATGGTCTGTAATCTCCCTTTGGTCAGTTTGGGTCACCTGTCCTGGCTGTATCTCCTCCCAAGCTCCCATGCACCCCCACCTTCCTCACCAGTGTGGCAGTACAAAAAGCAGGAAAGACCTTGGCTCTGTGCAAGCTCTGCTCAGCAAAACCAAAAACATCTCTATATTACCAAACCCTGTGTTCAGCACAAATCCAAAACACAGCCCCATACTAGCCACTACAAAGAAAATTAATTCTATCCCAGCAGAAACCAGCATAGCCATGTCTGTAACCAGGAGGAATAGTAGGAGGATGGGGCAGTAGATCCTGTCTCTCTACATCTATGGGAGGAAATGAGAGGTAGGGGCTGCAAAAATCAAAGGGAGAAGCTGGGTCTGGTGCAGCAGAGAAATGAATGGCTAGGAGAGAGAGATAAATCCCATTTGCTTTTATTATGAAGATACTGTGTTCATTGTTAGAGAAGAGCAGGCATAAATTTTCTTGCCACTGTCACATAGAAGCATGATGAGAGTGGTAAAGTTGGAAATTACCAATAAACCCTGACTTTCTGTAGGGAGTCAAACTCCACAAAACCTCCTGCTGTAGCTTCTTTACTGGAAGCAGTTAAATCCAGAGGCAGTTCAGCACCCATAGGAGAAAATGCAGCTCTTGTCTCCAGGTACATCTGGAAACTCTCACCAGCAATTAAAGGCAGGATATGACAGCACCCAGGGCCAGAGAAGAGCTGGGTCACACAAATGCCCTGAACTGCCTCTACTGCACCATGGTGACAAGCCCTCAGTGTGGGGCTGACAGCAGTGCTGGTGTAGGGCATCCCATTCTCCTCCAGCATGGAGATATGGGGCTTGGCTTTGTCCCCAGGCAGCCTTGTGCCTGTGACCTGCTCCATCTGCAAGACTGATCACCAACACATGGGCTGCCCCTCCCATACTCCTCAAGGCCTCCGTCTCACCAGGGCTGTGCTTGCTGCAGTTACGGGGCACGGGGGAACTGCCTTGGGCATTTATTACAAGGGAAGAAGAATGAAATCTAATGAACCAAAATACAGAACTTAGGATACAACAGCTAACAACTTGCAAACCTGACAATGGAATTTTGCTCCTTTTATGGAATCTTGAAGATCTTTTTTTTTCTTTTTTAGTGTGTGTGTTTTGTACTTTGTTTTCCTCTCTCAGATGTGATTTAAATCTCAGCAGATATTTCCCTTTATTGAAGTGGTATTGAAATCTCCTCAAGCCACTTTGCAAAGTTTCTGGTTACAGATTTTTAGGGACTGTGAACCTTATGTACCTGCGTCATCCCCTCAGAACAAGACGTTTGATCAGTCACAACTGTATCTTTTTGTCTTCCTAATTTTTCCTCAAGCTTAATGGGAGGTTGCAGGAGTCCCTCAAAGACCACATGCAGCAGGGAGAAGTGAAGTGCTTTGTTGACAGATCAGGCAGAGAACACTCAACTGCATCTCCATCCATGGTAGTCTCCTATAGGGCACAACATTCCAGTGTCATTTATATACCTGGCCACTGTCAGGGCTAATGACTGGCACTAGCTGTGCTTGATGCAGAGGGTAAGTGTCACATACCTGAATTATATGCTTAAAGTTGCACAGATGCGTAAAGATTTTCTGTATCAGAACCTCTCCCTTGAGGACACAGTGGCATATGATGAGCCCTTCAGTGAAAGAGCCAGTTCAGGAAAGTCCTGTTCAAACACCTGCTGTGGCATCATGCCCACCCCTTCCATCAGAGGTTGCTTCTTTATTGACAGTGACCTAACATCTGTGTGATCATGCAGTAATTCAGATTTCTGAAACTTTCTAGTTCTTCACAAATGCTTTTGGGGGTGACATGAATTCACAGCTGTGGGCTGTTCAAAAACCAGACATCCCTTAATGGGGCCACCCAAATCCCAGGGATTTTGTTTGTGCTGAAACTTCAGCTCATTGTCTTTAGTCAGTGGCAAGAAACAGCACTTGTGAGGAGAGATTCGGCCCTGTGCCTTTGGATGATCAGTCTCTGGAGATGCTTGCTTCTCTCCACCAACATATCCAGAATGACTGTTGTATACTGATACTGGAACAAGGCTGGGTGAGGTAAAGTCCACTCAGATGGTGTTGGACAGGGCACAGAGGATGGAGCTGTATCCAGAAAGAGATGTGAGCCCTTCGGACTGATGTGGGCGTAAGTCCTTCCTCGGGTGTTGTCATGTCATGCTCAGTTTGATGGCACAAGTCTCGGCTGGAGCTCTACAGCCATGGCAGATGCTGAGTGCAGCAGACTGTGGCCTGTGCCTGGGAAAGGCGCCTCTGGCGCTAATGCAATGCAGTGGGTGGGTGTCTGACTTCTGCCTCTGGATGCCTCTCCTTCAGATGAAGGGACACAACAGTAGGAGTGTCTTTTCAGCAGAGAATGCCATGATACTCACAAATTCTTCCACTTCATGACAAGGGAAAACATTCTGAAATTTCCCAAGGAAAAAGCAAAAGAATAAAATATATCTGGGAACAGTGGGGAAAAAACCCTATTCTAAATATATCTCTTTAAATTTTATATTGCAGGGAAAATGTTACATACTTAACAGGAAATATATTTCTGTTATTACAATGAACATTTCAATCTAGTAATCTAGATTGCAGACAAGTATCATAATGCACTAATAAAGTTGCAATGAAATGTTTTGGCTTCTCCTCTTTGAAAGTTTTAGAGAAATCGATTTGTTCCCATAAAACATTGTTTCAATTAAACAGCACTTTTCACTGCAAGATCATTCTTTGAGAATTTTGAGGTAGCTTTAGCTATGACAAGAAAGATGTATAGATTACAGATGCTGCTGGTCTGAGTTTGTCTCCTATATAAACATATTCCCTGTAGCGTGCTGAATTTGTAGATAAATCTTTTTTCCTAATATAAAATAAGGGAGAAAAAATTCAGATTAAGAGAGATTATTTTAATCTTAGAACTGTTAGAAAATAGATTGATGTGTTGTCAGAGTGAAAAAGAGACGCAGAAAGTGAAAGCTAGGGCTGAAAATGTCAGACTTTAAATAAATCTAGCCAGGCAAGTTGAATTTCAAATTGTTCCATAATACTACAGTGACACTCTGAGCAATAATTAAGTTCTCTATTGTTTGCATTCAGTGAAGACTCTTTTAATATCCTGCAATTTATCATTCTAAAACTGCATACCAATATAATCCTCTCCTTTCTAAATAGAGCTGTAATTGTTAAAGAAACAGTAAAATCCTGGCATAATTTTCTCGGGACATAGTTTGGTGATTTGTGATGAGATATTGAAATTAGTTTATTAAAACACAAAATCTGAAGGATTACTAAGTGGTGAGTGGAACAGAGATCCTCAGACCCCTCCCTGATGAGGAGGTTTGGGGTCTCTTTGCTCCGTTTCCTTTGGACACAGGCTCAAGGTCTATTCTTGGCTACAGTGGCAGATGACGGTGTTTGGTTTAGTGTGTTATCCCCACTGAAGGGCTTGCTAGTGTAGATAACAGCAGAACTGGACCCTTGCAGCAGCACATGGACCAGCTGCACATTGCAGCCACTCACAGTTTGTGCAATTTGGAGCTTGGTGCCCAAGCTGACTGCACAGGTGAGATCAGTGACTCTCCAGCATGCTGAGGCACTGGCATAGAGTCACCCTCACCCAAGTTTGGACGCTTAAAGTTTTAAGTTTTGATTTCTAAGTTTGCCCCAAAGCTTACAACTTTCCTACATCTTAGGACTCCAACATAAAACCACAGTACTTCTTCAAAGAAAGTGATGCTCAAGTTAAACATCTGCACACAGTTCCCGATTCAGTTGTTTTGGACCAAGAGAGAAGGTCATCATCTCTAAGGCAAGCCATTCTCTCACTGATAAAATTCATTCTCTCCTAATGCATGCCATTTTAAGGCTTGCCATTTCAAGCCTCCTCAAAGGAGAAAGTCTTCTTCGTCCCTGATCCTACTGAGCTTCTTCAGTTTTGGCTGCAGAGACCTTCTGGCAACTTTATCATTGATCACCATGTGGCACCCCTTCCATCAGGAGGCACCTCTTAAGCTGTTCCTCTAGGATTTGAGAAGTCTAGATATGAAAACCTTTAAGATGAGAACTGAGTGCATAATCTGCAGCATGGGCTAGTGAATGAGCACATGATGACAAGTATCCCAGAAAAAGGCAAGGAAAAAGCATGAAGGTGCCAAAATCAGGAGAAGCTGCTAATTCCCAGGTGTAAAAGATGCAGGCAATCCACGGACGCACAAGGCAGGGACATCTCCCTCATTCCCACAGTGTTATTCCTTCCTTAGAAAGTGGCTGCATGCAGGCAGTTGCCCACCACCCCATTCCACACCCTGGAGAGCCGAGCCAGAGGTTCTTCAAACACAGCAAAAAGCTGCAGGACCCCTGTCCTCAGGAGGGCCCCTCTTGTGAAGGCTGATGTCTGAACAGAGAATGCACAGGAGAATGCTGCCCTCACACAACACCTACTCATTGGTCCTCTCCTGGGCATGAAGTGGTCTGTAGGCAAACTTCCAATACGTATCTCAAGAAACAGGGCCTTCAGAAAAGATCTGTGTGTGGAGAGTGGTAGAAGAGAAAAATCATGTGGCAATGAGTGATAAGAAACCAAGACAGGCAGCTGCCAAAACCAGAAATATCTATAAACACTGACTGTGGAGACATGGTTAAGATAAAACATAATGCTCTAACATGGGGTTCAGTGAGTTGGAGACAAGAACCTTTGCTTTGCTCACTTGGGAAGGACAACATAAAAAGACTGAACTCATAATGAAGCAGCAAATAATTACTTTGCCTTATTACCCTCTCATCTTCCTTTTCCCCTCAGGCCTCACGAGTCATCACTCATCCCAGTGCCAGTGTCACAGATCTGCTAATGGAAACCACATTCTGTTGGTGGTGCTAAGGACCAAGTTTTCCTCTGCACAGGAAGAGCAGGGAATGAGCAAACACATCCAAGCACCCCTGCCTTCCCTCCTTGGCCCTGCTCTGGCATGGGGAAGGAAATGAGCTGTGTAGGCAGAGAAACTGAGGGCAGCAGCTATCCAAGGTGGCTGTGATGTCTGGATGCAGGAAAACTGTGGATAGGCAGTTAGCATTAAAGAAACGGTATGAGAACTCAGGGTTTTCCTCTAAATCCCCCCCACACAGACTCTTTAGGCACCATGTTTCCAAACTCAAGTTCCCATCCATAAGTAATGTTACTCATTTCTGCAATTTTTTTTCAGGAGGAAATCTAGTATTGTGGGGGGGGAAAAATATTTCTAGGATTTGGGGTTCTTTCTCTTTAATTCCACAGAAGTTACCAGAGACAGTAATTGATGAAACATGGGATTCTAATAATTATTACTATTCTTTCTCATTATTGTGTCTTAAAATATGAAGTTTGCTCATATTTATTATAAATCCTCAGCTGCTCCTACCCAACCATTCAATTTAAGGACACAAGCACCACAGGTGGGTAAGATGCAATTTCCCCCTGTACATTTATATTACCACAGGTTTCTGAATCTCAGCAGTATCAGAAAGCAAACTATTCTACCCTTTTCAAAAGCTGATTTATTACCATCTCAGAAAGAGAAGCAGCATCGTTAAAAATGCACAGTAATTTGCTGCTCTTAAAATCAATCAAGCACAGCCAGCACTGACTGTTCTATTGACAGAATAAAAACATGAGCCTGCCCGCTGCACCAGCTCCGGCACTGCTGGCCACGATCTCATCAGGCTGGAGACAAGCGTGAACATTGCCAGCCATGTCCCCACAGAGTTCACAGAGATCCAGCTAAGAGTAACTCGGAGACAAGCACAGAAGTATTTAACACTTCCTTAATATCCTTTAGAGGTGCTCAGATGAACTGGAGGTTGAAAACCTGCAAAAAATGGGCAGCTGGGAGCTGTTAAGAAGAGATTGACTTCAGAGGAACCAAGGGAACCTTTTTGCTTTGAGTGACTTGGGGAAGGAGCTGGGAAAAGAAAGAAGGTTTCCTGCTGTTCAGCCCCATCACTGTGAATCCCTGGTCCTCAGGGTCACAGATATCACATTTCCCACTGCCTCATCATTCCAACAGGACTCCTGAAATAAGGAACCCACTTCATCAGGGCTTTCTGCAGACAAGGATACTGAATTCTGTTAGTGGGAACAGTCACTTGGTATCTACCATAGGTCACAACTGCTGTTAGCCCTCGAGCCCACACTGTAGAGTCAAATCACCTAAGTGAGATGCTCTTGAATGACAGCCTGAAACCATTAAGAGCCTTTTAACCAGGATGGCCTGCCAACTGTGACACACTACTGAGGGCTGTTTCACGGCTGTCTGCTATACTGATGAAGTAAAAAATGGCAGAGACCCTCTTCTACTGCTAAAGCCACAGATATAGTTGGCTGGCATCCTTATTCTCAAAAACAAATGTGTGTGATTACATCCCAGTTGTCGACTGGGAGAAGTCTCTGGCTCATGGCACTTTTTAGGCCATGCCCAGGAATCCCTTGGGAGAGTTCTAGTTGGTCTGGGATTAAATCACACCATGTTTTTCTCCGCAAATCCATAAGTGTTCAAGCTTAAGAGCCTGTGCCTACTTAATTGAATAGTCTAGAGGTAGCCTTCTGTAATGCAGATAGTCAGTATCTAGTGTGCACCTGTGAAATTTTCATGTTCAGCAGAGGTTTTGATACAAAATTACTAAGAAATACTCTGGTAAGGGATCATTTTGTGGTTTAGAAAGTTGCAATAAATCCAAAATACAGAATGTAAAACCATCATGTTTACGTCATATTTTCAGTGTAAGCCTCATCGAATCTGTGGCAGTTACCCTATCCTTTACTCTGAAATGAGTTTACAGTGAAATAATGGTCTTGAAGTCATCTTTCTGTAATTTGAGAAGCCACTGAACACAGGGACTCGCCACAAATGATCAAAACTAGCTATTGAGTTTTTCCTATTCATTCTAAGGACAAAAATCTCACATGGCAGCATTCCCCAAGGGTAGCGAAAATGAAAAAGAAGAGTAGGTTTTAAATATTTTTGTGCATTCTCAAGGAAATTTTAAAATATAGAAAATTTAAGGAAGGCATAATGTTGATTTTTTTTTTTCCTGGTTTAGGCTTTTGCTGAACTTCTAGTAGTTACTGGTTAATGCGTGATATTCTCTGCATAAGTACGAAAGCACCATGGTGATGTTTGTGGCACAGAAGCCAAGATAGGGAAAATTAATTTGAGGCTGTGGTAGATTGAAAGGTCTGTTGTTCTGCTGTGATATCATTGCTAAAATAAGGATGGTAACCATGACATTCTTGCTACAGGGATAACATTATCCATCCTTCCATGAACCCATAGGATAGTTAAAAACCTTCAGGGCAGATATACTTCTGAGTACAGCTCCAGTTTATAGAATATTTGTGTATAATAAATGGCTATGAGTGAACTCAGAACCAAATACCTAATCAGTGTCACAACTGCATCTGTGCTATCTCGGAACAATCTTGCCAAAAGCAGACATCCTCATTTTAACTATAGAAGACATTTCTCTAAGCTGCAGCAACTTGAGTGCATCTCATTCATCTTTGTACTCCTGATGAATTGAGTCTAGACTACCAGAAGGGGAGTGGGGGAGAATCTGCTTCATGCAATTATCTGTATTTAAAAAGTGAGTGTAGACATCGGGACTAAACAGCAGGAAAAGGCTCTTACTCAGACTATGCAATAAAGGGCAATCACATTTGTGATTTGAGTTGCTTGTCTCTTACTTCATGAGTCAGCTTTGCCATTACTGTTACCAGACAGACCAGTGGAAATATTTTGAGTATACTTCACTTCTTCGCTTTATGCTGCATTAGATTCCCCCAAAAGAAGTATTCTTAATATGATCAGATTCTAAATGAGGTTTCAGGTTTTGTCCATTCAAGTGGTATTAGAGCCAGCTGATTTTAACAAGAGTTTATAAGGGGCTTGAATCAACTCCACTACATTAGGCCCAGCTAATGATGGATGTGGTTTTGTTGGGAGCATTTAGATTTACCACATAATCATTGTTTCAGATCCAGACAGGTTCAATTTACAGGCTCTATTTGTCCTTAGGAAAGCTACATTTACTTTGCTGAGCAAAACGTCTGAATATTCAAAAGACATTTCCCTGTGGTGTGAATGAGGGGCTATTTGGCAGGAACGAAAGTGGCAGCCTGGGAGCCAAAATCTGTAGAAATCTTGAATCTAAATGTTCTCTCAACCCTCTGATTTCCAGGAGTGCTTTCACAAACAGCCACAAATGGAAAATATTTTGCAAAGGAGTATAAGGACAGTGAAAAAATCCTACCACAGTGTTCATTTACTTTTATTAAGTAAAACTTACCCTGCAAGGATTGGATTCTGCTCTCATCCTTATTTTTTATCATGAAATGTTATGACTTCTGTGATTACAGAATCACCGAATAGTTTGGGTTGGACAGGACCTTAAAGATCATCTAGTTCAAAGCCCTCTGCCATGGGCAGGGACACCGTCTACTAGACCAGGCTGCTCAAAGCTCTGTCCAATCTGGCCTTGAACACTTTCAGGGATGAGGCATCCACACCTTCTCTGGGCAACCTGTTCCAGTGCTTCACCACCTTCACAGTAAATAATAAATCAGTCAGTTTAAAGATATTTCCTTTTCTTATTACTACAAGCCCTCATAAAGTCCCTCTCTAGCTTTTTTTTTTAGGCCTTGCAGGTACTGGAAAATGGTTTAAAGTGTCCCCAGAATCTACTCTTCTCTAGACTGAACAACCCCAACTCTCTCAGCCTGCCTCCATAGGAGAGGTTCTCCAGTCCTTTGATCATCTTCATGGCGTCCTTTGGACCTACTTCAACAAGTCCATGTCCTCCTTTTGTTGGCAGCCCCAGAGCTGGATGCAGCACTCTAGGTGGGGTCTCACCAGAGCAGAATCCTCTCCGTTGCTCTGCCGCCCACGATGCCTTTGGTGCAGCCCAGGACATGGTTGGCTTTCTGGGCTGCAAGGATACATTGCTCTTCTTGACTTCTTTGATGATGCCCAAAACTCATGTCCTAACCCAAGTCTCTCTGCTTTAATAGGAATGTTTCCACTATCTTCAATGGACCCATTACAGAAAGCAATGTAATAAGCAAAGCTGAGATTTCTAAGTCTACATTTAATTTAGTGTCTTAATAACATTGCTTTGCTGTGGAAACTGGGGACAAAGATCTCAGTCCCTTAAATGAAACCTTCCATTAGCACTTCTGTGCCAAATCAAAATAGTCCAGTTTAATCAATGAAATAAATGGAATAGTTAAATACAAATAACTTAAAGACATTCGTCTTCTACAACTCAGAGGACTGGGAAAGCATATGGTGTTAAGTGCTCAGTGAATTCTTTGGTAGATATTCTGGAAGAATAGTAAAACAGGAAAGGAGACAGCAAAACATGATACAAAACAAAGAACATACTACATATAAATGTTTACTGCTGCACTTTATTTAGAGTGGACCAATTCTTAAAACATCAGACGTCAATTTCATTTGAAAGCTTTGAGCATTTATGGGATTTTTTAAAGCAGTTAAGTAACTATATTGGAAGAAATTCTCTACTGTGAGGGTGGTTAGACATCAGATCAGGTTGCCCAGGTAGATTGTCGATATTCCAACTCTGGCAGTGTTCAAAGCCATGCCAGGCAAGGCCTTCAGCGACCTGTTCTAATGGGACTTGTCCCTGTTCATGTCAGGGGAGGCTGGGACTAGACGATCTTTAAGGTCCATTCCAACCCCTTAATATTTTATGATTTCATCACACAAATCCCTAAGAGAGCTGAATAATAACAGTATCTGAGATATTAAAACCATTTTACTGTCTACGTGCTCTAACATCTTTCTGCTGGCCTGAAACCCCAGGTATCTCAGCAGCTCAATCACAGCAACTTTAAAGAAGTTCTGTAAGCTGCTTTAGGCACCTTAGTTGTCCAACAAGACATTACCACCAAAATAATTTGCTCTTGAGGCACTACAAGAGCTCATTGCACAGGAGCTTAACTAAGAGTGCTAAAACCTACTACTAGGTCAGACAAAACACTTGCAGGCTCAGAGTAAATGGCACTGGCTGTGCTGATACTCAGGCAGATTGCACATTGTGCATGATCCAGCAGATTGCTGTTGGAAATCGCACACCAAGTGCTGGCAGCTGTCTAAAGCCCTGCACAGTGGGAATTAGGTATGAAGAGCAAAGTTGGGGTGGTTCATCTCTTCTCCCACTTTCTTTGAAGCTGCAGAAACTATCTCTGAGAGTCATCACAGCCAGAACATAATGTTGTTTTACAAAGGAAAGGCCCTTTTCTACATTCCTTGGGAAAGACATGCTTCATTTAAGTGGCTAGAGGTGCATAGGTTCCTAGATCACTTGGGATGCAGCCAATGTACTTACATGCATTTTGGAGACATCGTATTCATGGGAAAATCTGATAAAACTCGGTAATATGCTGTAAAACCCTTCACAGAAACCACTATTAGCTCTCAAAGGCATGTTTGCCATCAGCCCCACCTCAGCCACAGCAGCTCCCACAAGGAGTTTGGTGTAACTTAAAGGGTGACCAGGGAAAGGTCTGGCAGCCTATAAGTGTTGCCAGAGGGATTCTACCAAGTTTTCATCCAAGGATGGGGGAGAAGTAGCTCTATCATTTCTCCACCTGCACAGCTGTGCAGGGATTGTCACATCTGACCCCACATCCTGAAGCAAACTTCTTGCCCTTACATTTGCCTTGAACAGAAACCATTTACTTAAATCCAAAGAAAAAAATCTGTTTTTTTGATTCTGTGTATCTGTGAAAACATAGGAGACCTATATACTGTGTGGTTTACCTGCTTCATGTGTCATCCTACCACATGGCTGGCTCTAAGGCCTGCCCAGAAATAGAAGTGCTAAAAAACAGACAGGTATAAGACATCTCTAAATAAGACTTTCTGAGGCAGGGAACAGCAACCCATTCTAACTATTGGTTAGAAAGATACTATTTTCAGCTGCCAGCTATAATTAAACAACTCATTTTCCTAAGGCAGAAGAAGATCACAAGCTTCCTCCACAGAAAAAGGTTTTGGTTTTTAATTAAGTTGCCAAGGAGCTGCTCTCACAGCCAAGCCTGTGAGATCTTGAGCTTGTGGGGTCGGTCTAAGGCTGTCGGATACGTCCACATTTCATGAGGAAAACTACGTGCCTTAATGAAGATTTAAATGAGAAGCCTTTTAGGCATTTAACCTCTTTTCCTGCTTTGTATCTTTGGACAAATAAGTAGCAGTTATTTAAGTAAAATTGCTTGAAATTATCATGGTCTGCTGTGATTCACTCTCTCTCAGAGGGCATTTTCCCAACGAGAAGCAAACCAGGACTGCAGGCAAGAGGCAGGACCCCAAGATGGCCAGAGGGGTCTGGGAGAAAAGAGAGAGGGGATTGCAGTCAGGGAGGAGCAAGAGTGGATGCCCATCCATGGGAAGGGCCTCTCCACGCCACCTGCTGGGACCAGCTCTCCTCTCTAACATCTGCTGCCACCCAGGACAGCCACTTTGCATCTCCCTGCCACCTCCTCTCTCCAGGGACTGGGAGCCCATGGACAAACCTGGACAAGCTATAACATAAAGGACAGCCATACCCCACAGTGTTGCAGGGAGACCAAAGGGAGAGACAGAGACAAACACCACTGCACAAGCCCATGTCATGGGTGTCTGGTGATACAATGCTATTTTTTTCCTTTCTCCCCAGTCCTACCCTTCATTATTTACTCTGATTTTATTGTTCAGATCTCTAATTGCACATTTTCTAAAGCATTTGTTTAACAGTCAGTGAGCTAAACAAAGATGTGCTACATGGCCTAGTACTACTGCCTTGAGCAGAACTTTAAAAAGATGGGCTCTCTTATGCCCCAACAATTCTTCCTTTTCAAGTAATGTTTAATGTATGCAATTATGTGCCAGATAACAACTTACCTTATTTGACATTTGAAAAACACCAGGGTTATGTTTCCTTGAGTGCCCCCACAGGAAAGGCAGCATTTCTATGAGACCAATATACTGAAATACAACTCGGCTCTGCTCTGGCTGAGGGGAGCTGATAGGATCGCCCCCAAATGCTACTTAAAACCCTCATGCATGGCATGGAGGGCTCAGGGAAGATTAGAAGCATGTTTTAGAGTCGTGTAGGTTGTGCTTGGCAAGGGTCAGAGAGGAGAGGCTTACCTACCTAGAGACTATGTTTGCATAGGTATGGAGAACATAACTACTTGGAATTGTGACAATTCTGTCTGTAATTATCATTTTTTTTTTTCTAAGAGCAGACAATACCCTGCAGTTCCAGTTGGGGCATAAATGTTTCCCCTTACTATTTTCAAGAATTCCTTTATTTTTCTAAGGCAGAAAACAAACATTATTTTGTTAAATACATGATGCTCTTCAACACCCAAATCAATATTTACCCTTTACTGACAATGCAGTCAGATCCTCTGCTTCACTTGGTATTAATTTTTCTTCCTAATTCCTCCCACGTCCCTTTCAGTTCCCACCATTGTAGAGCTGCTATAGTCCCAATAAAAATGGCAACTAAGGTTGCCAAAAGTGGTGAGAGCAGTCAATGCATCCAACAATCTCTAAAAGTAATATGGATAAAGAAGGGCTTTCTGCATTCTCCTTACCTTAGTAACCCTGAGGCATCCACTGGATCTGCCCAGGGGAACCTTGTGACTGGAAAAATTAAAAACTTAGACTTTGTAGGTAAGATATATTTGTGAGGCTTTGTGTGATTTTTTTTTTTTTTTTTAATTAGGAAACTGAAATTTGTGAGAAAACACTTGTGTCTCTCCATTTGTCTTGGTTTATATCTTATCCCCATAAATAAAAGTTTCTTTCTATGGCAGCAACATAAATTGCCAGGGAAAAAATGCTGCAGAAAGAAAAGATATTTATTTTCCTATAAACCTTTTACACTCAACTGTCTCCCCCTTGGCACTCTACCGGGAAGTGGGACAGCTTGTGTTATTTAATAACCCCTGCGTAGTCTGTGCACTCCTTTGAAGTTGTGTATTTCTAATACTTTCTAAATAAAACACCAAATAAACTCATCATATAAAGTGCATCCTGTCACCGCCTGAATTCTAATGCTCCATTTCTGAAGCCTCTTTTCTGCCCCACAGATCTTTAAATATATGTTCATATTGTGTGTCTGACTCAGTGACAGCTAAAACCACTTAAGTAGCCATTTGCCTCCAGAAACAGAAAGCTTGTGCAAAGCTTGCAAAGCATTGCTGTGTGCCTACAAACTGTATAAAGCCAGGGAATTAAGTGGAACTTCCTGACCTAAAGCTTATTTAGAAGGAAGGAAAGCTAATCACATTTAAATACGCAAAAATGAGAGAACTGCCTGGGTCAGATGTCCCTGTCATCCACGAACACATCTCGAGAAAGGAGAGCGTGGACAGGATTTAGGTCTGTATGCATTTGCTGTTCTCACGGAATATGCCAGGCAGGTGTTCATGGACTTCCTGAGCCAAAGGCTACATCCAGACAACTACCTTTAATAGCTTCTGATAGACCTGGCCTCTACTAATAAGTATGATCCTGCCCCAGTACTGCCAGCTAAGGTACCGGGTACCCGCCAGCGGTTTCAGGGGCTGGCTGGGCCGCTCTGGGTGCGGGAGGGCTGGCGAAGGTTCATCAGGGGTTTGCCTAACCCACTAGTGGTACAGGAAGGAGGGACGAGGCAGAGGGGCTTCCCAAGGTGGTTTATTCGGGCACCGAGTTCGTGCCAGGAAGCACAACATGGTGTTTCACAGTTACATATATACCATTGCGAGTGGGCGGGGGAGGATACAAAACATCCTATGGTGTAGGGATGCAGGGTTTGAATTTGGTAGGCTAGCAGCAGATTGGGGAATACAGAACCTTCCAGAGGAAGAAACCAAATACCAGGGGAGGAAGGGGAGAGGTGGCCGTGCCTGGCCATGGGAGAAACCAAAACCTGGTCATAGCACACCACAATATAATCCCTTTATGAACCCATTTTCACCTGCTGTGACCGTGATGTCCTGCCACAATGAGTTCCACAACCCTGACTGTGTTGTAGGAAGACATCTCTGTGCAAGGCATCTGACAACCAAACAGGAGTGACCGCTATCTTTTGTAGCACACCTCTCACCTGCCTTCCCTCACAGCTTTCTGTTCTCTCCTTCTGCTTTACCTTCTGAGGTTAAGGGAATATTTGACTCCACTGGGTAGCACTGGGTGCAGCCAGCACTGGAGTTGTGGACACCGATTTCTACCACACCTAAAAGATTATATATTTTGTTCTCAGGTTTTTTTTCTTAGTAATCCCTAATGTTCCCTTTACCTTTGAACTTGAATATCGGCTCTTCCCTGGGTGCTGGTAGCTAAGTCATGTGTTTGCATTTAGCTAGCGCCATTTCCTGCCTTGTGCATTACTTGCAGTCACTGATAGAATTTCACCTGTCATTTTCTTACTGGATCAGCCAGTATCACAAAATTCTCACTGCAAGATGAACTCTAGACACCAACTAAAAAATTTAAATTGAAAACAAACCAACTTTGTCTGCTAAAGGGTGAAAATGAGAGAAAATAGTAGGATGAAAACACACTGCTTTACAGCACCTCATCTCTAAAGGAGTTGCTGTTCACCTGTCTGCTTGGTAGCACAATTTGCAAACCCCATTATCTTACCAGAGATGAAATTTTCAATCCTGCAAAGGATCAATGCTCAAATATTTCCTAGGTTCTTAACAGCAGCCTTAAGAGGGACTTAAATAATGTTTAAATTTTATATTAATCTCAAGACAGTGAGAAATCAGTATGTTCATATTTGCTCAAGAAGCTAGAGACTTCTGAAGGAAACATCTCCTATATCCAAGACAGAGGGCACCAGCTCCACAAAAACTCTGTCTGATACCGCAAACAGTTGTTTGTGGTTGCTGTGACTTCCATACCTGCGACCTGGGAAATGGCTCATGGAGGGACATCCTGCCAAGGATAGACTGCAGGAGCCCTAGGAGCTGAGCAAAACCCTGTGCTTTCAAATAAGTGAAATAAATACGAAAGAGGCTGTATTTTTGAGCCACCCTAGGAAGAATAACAGCCAGATGAATCTTGGTTTGCATGTTAGTTAATTATTTTAAAAATTGACACCAGAAGATATAATGCTATATGTAGCAGAAGCAGAAATGAAAAATAGAAAATGTTTCTGTAAGAAACCATAAATCCCAGGAACTACAAGCTCTGGCAGCTGTAATGGCACTAAATTTTTAAGATGACTTCAGAAAGTAGAGGCTCTACATGTGGAAATCATGTTCTATTTAATTATTAAAGCCTCTATGGAGTAATAAGAATACAGATCGATCAACCAGATATTTAACAGTGCATAGGCACTGGGACACAAAACATACTCAATAAAATAGATTTAACCCTCTGTATGCATATGCACACTTTATATGTATGCTCACATGTTGTAGCAATCCCCTAAGAGTGCCTATAAAAAAAGCGTTTAATTTTCCAGCTTGTGCTGGCAATGGACTTTCCTGTCATTAGTGTTCAGCACTTGGGCACTTCTGAGCCAGGAAATTAATAATGAACAGGTCGTAGCTCATAGCCAGGCATGTAAATAAACTTCATATTTTTCATGTCTGTTTCTTACAGAAAAGTGTACTTAGTTTGACCCAAAGGAATTTAAATTTAACTACAATTGTATCTTGATGATCACAGGTAATTTTTTTTCTATCTAGTATGCAAAAGTATTGGGAATATTAATAAGATCTCAGAATAATGTTTGTTAATTGATCTATGTTACAGCTTTAGAAGGCAATTTTGTGCACATAGTTATATATAAGGAGACTAAAGCTATAATTTGCTTAATATACAGAATTCCATTTGCAGAAGTGTTCATCTGAACTGTATGAGTTTGTGTTTTACTTTCTGAGGTTGACAATGAAGAAGCAGGTTTCATTTTGATCAGAGTTGAAGTGCTGTAATGCACATCTTTCTCCTTTCCCACAATACTACTTGATTCCTTTGAACTTGATCATTCTAAAATTTTTAAATATCATTATGATTAATTACATAACTGTAATTCCAAATAACATTATACAAATATTTATATGAAAAAGCAAAATGGCTGCTTTTGTTCAGAATTCAATTTGGCTTCTTTCCAGAAAACAAATTGAAAATTTTCAGTTTTCATTAATTTTTCCCTTTTTTAGCTATTATTTATTTCAGTCTTTTTAATCAAAAAACTCCAGTTTCAGAACATTTTAGCTAATTTCATTAAATCTTTTAATGTACATCTCATTTGACTAGATCTAAATAAATTGCTGAACTAACAAAAAGACCAGATATCTAAGGAAATTGTTTCCCTGAATTTAATTAGACATACAGGCTTTCTCTGGACATCCTGCTCTCCATAAACTACTTTGTGGAGTGACTACACTCCGCTTCCATGTTTTAAATGACCAGATTATACGGGCTATTCAAAGCACACACAAACAGAGTCACAGTCTTAATGACTGGAAAGTAATTAATTGGGCAGTCGTTATTCCAGATGCTTGTATAGAAATACATACTAAAAGGAATCCAGTTAAGTAACATTTAGCAATATTTCCTCTTATTTGTACCCAGAACTTGTTTCATCAGCTCAACAGCAATAAATCCTTGCTAATTATCTATGTCTCCTCCATGCTGCTGTAACAGAGGATCACTTCAGTCTTTGAGTAAATGGGTTAGACTATGTACACCCAGGATACGATTTAATTATCCTGCAGTATGAAAGTTAGTTTTAATATTTTTAAGAGTGTGGATTGTGTAAATGTGAAGGTATTTAGATGTTCATTGGGACTTTCAAAAGCATCTAAGCATATCCCATTGTCAGGAGTTCAGTCCTGCTACCAAACAGCTCCTACACAACCTGCACAGCATCCATCTGCTTTCTTAGGCACTGAAATGCTTGTTAAAGTCTTGCCCCTTACTAAGGAAAACTTGGGCCCAGAACTGATTTTCCAGCCATTCAGTTTAAGGTAATTGTTGTACCAGTACTGTAGGCTGATCCACCTTCTAAAGTACTGCTAGAGGTGAGAACCCATCCTTATGATGAGCTTCCAGCCTGAACTCTGGAAGTGATGGTGGAGCATTAACATAACTTCAAATGCCAGCCAGAAACAGCCCAAGCCCACTGGTGTGAGGCTGACCCTAGACTTTCTAACTACTGATAAAAAAAGTCTTTTCCCCTCTAAAAGACACTGGGAAATATTCACCAAGGATGTTTTGGGTTTTCTTTCACTGCGTAGGGGTTTTGCCCCAGTGAGAGCACTGACAGCTCTCTCAGCAGTAAGGCCTGACCAAAGCTTGAGACTCTGACTCATATTTGCAGGTGGATTTAGCCAGGATGGCTGAAAGAGCTCCTGCCCTGCTGCTCCAGGGGCCTGCTGCCCACAGAGCAGAGCAGCAGGGTAGCACATGTGCTCCCCCTCGTGCAGAGTAGCATGGCATGAAGTGCACACAGTTGGCACTGGTACATTAGGCCGTGACTTGTGGCCCTTGGAGGTGGACAAGGGACACCAAGCGCTGCAAGAGGAGTGGTGCAAACTATGGGAACGGCTGCAGCTACACCCACAGCTCTGCCTGTGAAGCACAGGCAGGCAGGGATGCAACAGTGACCAGACTTCAGAGATATGGCTAAGAAGAGGTTTTTAAAAGCAGAATTCCTCAGAACAAGCAAAAAGCCCAGAATGGGAATGAGTCTTGTAAGAGGCATGGACCAGTTCCTTCTCCTGTTGTCCTCTGTGATGAAGAGCTGGTGAGGAACAGCTGCCCTCTGCAACCCTGAACTGAGGATGAGGGACTTTGTGGCTTCATTAATAAGTTAAATAATGCTGGAGACCTATCCCTGACAACTTAAACAACTGGAATGGTGTAATGTTCCCAGTGTCAAACTGGATCAGGAGACTTGTTAAAAATGTAACTGTACAGATGACTGGGCTGCAGTGTTTGTATCTGTGCCATAGCATTTTTTTATTTACTAGAAGGAACACTGCCCTCACATAATCCTCTACTGATACTCCTCAGTGGGCACTAGTTCACAGGAGTTTTGCAGCTCCAAAATCCATTTTGTTCTTGGTTTGGGAACTGTCTCTTCTGTTTGCTGTAGTCATACCTTGCTGGTTTCCTACATATTTCTGCAGACATTCAAACCCAAGGTGCTGTCACACTTGCTCAGTCTCTTGAAAAAGAACCCCACAACAAATTACAATCCCCTTTGCACAGCAGGGCCTATCATTACCTTGCTAATCAAAGCAAGTACTGTCAAAGGACCTGCAGAAAGGAAACTTCCATGTGTACGTCAAGCTTGCTCCAATTTAAAAAATTGCTCATTACCTAATTCATTAAACAGTAGGAAGTAGAAATTAAACGTTAAATTTAGCAGAGATGCTACTGCTAATTATTAACCACAGTCTCTCATTAAGCACTTGCCTATCATTCTAATATACAGTATGAACAAAAGAGGATAAAATATAATCTACTAATCAAATTGAAACCTAATGATATCCAATTGAACAAGCATGTGGTCATTTTCTCAAAAGATCAACTGGTGGTTTTATCTTGCTATTGCTAATTAACTGGGGCCTCATTGCTTGGAAATAGCATGGGTTATTTCCATATCACATTCACTACTGTCACAAATAAAGACAGAAGTGTACTTCACCTGAACAAGAAGCACTGCCACAGGATGTAGCTTCATTTGCTATCTTTGTACTGCTTTATTTGATAAGGGACAATTATGTTTACAGGACAAAATCTCCCCATGTGACTCAGGTTTGACTCTTCTCATGGTCAGAGGAGCTGCTTTGTGTAGATATTACATGATTTACTGTTCTATTTCCTGGATTCCAAAGCAAAACTGTGCAACTCTTATCTGCCATACTCGTCAACTATGAAAGGCAGATCAATATCCAATTGCTCTGTCCTGGTCACAAGTTAGTTGTTTAGAAATCACTTGTTCATGGTTGTGTTGAGACCAGTGTTTCTCCCTACGAATGATGAAACTGCTAAGGTAAATGCTGCCTGTGTGGAACTCAAGATAACAGCTGAAGGTAAGATTTGCAGTTATCACTCTTACCAAGAAAATTCAGATTATAATGGCCCATTGTTTTTCTGTGAGACTTGAATCAAGCTGAATCCAATGGATAAAATTTTTTCTGTGGCTTTCTCAGTTTTTCTATCTAGCTTTGCAAATCTGAAGTGGTTACTGGGGAAAAGATAAACTTTGTGATCTCTGTGAGATCCTGCTGTTGCCTTGGCCTAACTCAAAGGATTTCTAGGAAAGCATATTCAAATTTGAGCTTACATCTAAAAACACACAAAGGGAAAATGCTTTCCTCTCAAATCCATCCCTGTCTCCTACCGTTTAAGAAATCAATTACAGATTATCCCAGTTGTGACAAAGCATGCAAGACTAATAGCAGTAGGATTCAAATCATGCAATTGTAGATGTTGGAAAGTTAGTTGCCTATGTGTCAACTGCTCAGCCATGGTCACTTCACAATCAAAAGGCAACTGCAAAGGGCAATTCATTTGACCCATCTCAGCCTGAAACTGCCTTCTGTAAAAGCTTGGTTTTATCCATTGCCTACAGGAGTGTCTCTGGTAATTACCTTTGACTTAGCCACCTTTTAGGTGGGTAGTTAAGTGGAGGTGTATGCCACCATATAAACCACCTTACATCTATTATTCATGACATAAAGAAAATATTACAGACTGATACGGTGTTCAATATGTAAGAATTCTGGGTTTCAAGTCTCCACAACTATTTTCTAGGCTGCCTCCTTGATTAATATTTCTGCCCTTTGACAGGAACAAATGTCCCTTGATTCTCCTTTACTTTTCAGCTCCACTAAAATGCACCAATATTTGAATCTGGGTTTCATAATATTTGGGGGGTTTAACAGGTAGCTTTTAAAAGCCCCCATCTTGCATTGTTTTGTTTTGCAGCTGTGAACACAAAGCAATTCAACACTCCCTACAGTATAGGGTTATAATTTTTCTTTGCTCCAGAAGTTCATTTCCAGACAGATCCAAAATGGCTAAAAAAGCACTTAAAGATGGTCTTTTCCAAAAGAGATTGTTAATTAACCTTCTGCTTTCCTATGTTTGCTAAAATCTGCATTGCTCTTTTTGCTAATTCCTCATCTCTTAACTTGCCATTTAAATTTGTTCCCTTAAGTTTGTTCAGAACCAAACCTTTCTATTTCTTGATCTTGCAAATAGGTCAAGGGGCTGATTCTTTAGTTCTTTCTATCACTCTTCCAGACTTGGCTAAAAGGAAGATTTTGAAAGCTTCTGTGAACTCTCAGCATTTTCCCTGGTTACTGCCTCACTCCTTTATTATCAGAAAATTTCAAAGTTTATTACTATTGCAACACCTTAGTTTCTGTTAGATTTTGTGACTGTCTAGTCAGCATTAGTGATTTAGTATAAACCTATCCAAAAGGTAACATTCATCTTGTCAAGACAGTTAAAGGACTAAAAAGAAAAGAATTTGTCTTCAATTACCTATTACAGAAAGATTTGCTGTGAAAGCTGCATTCCCAAATTTAGCTTTTCCTACTCCTTTCCTCTAACAAGGAAGGCTGTCCTAGTCTCCCAGTTTGTTTCAATGTTTTAATATTTTCCTGCAACACACTACAAAACAATGCAACCCAGTGCCCACCAGAATCTTTCCTGCAGCTTTTGTCCCCCACCTCCCTCTGCCAAGCACTCAAATTTGCACCCCTTGTTGCCTGCTGCCTTCATCTGGCATAGTTTAAGCTGTAACCACTCTCGTCACTGCTGATGTCATGGCAGACTGACCATGTTAGTTTGCAATTGACTTTACCATGCTGCCAAATGCCTTGGAAAGTAACTTATTGTCTCCAAAGTCCAAGACAGTGGGATATTTGATTGTGTTTTTCACAGAAGACTATCAGAGTTTTTCACCTATCATTACTTTGGAATAACGCTGTTCAGTTCCAGTCTGACCACATTTGTGAGTAGCAGTGTTAATGTATTAAGTCTAGAGAAAAAATTTAATAAAAGATATCAATGATAAGAAAACTGGATAGTAGGATTGTACAAGCAAAGCTAGGTATTAAAAAGTAGGACATTTACCATTTGAAGTGAGCAGGAATGTCTTCATGGCTGTCAGTGCCTCTCTGCAGTAGGGACAAGATCCCAGCTCCACTCACACCACAGTCCTATCTTCCTCCTTGGCCTCAGAGGCCCTGCTTACAGTTGAATACTATGGGTACTGGGTATGTGCACTTACAGGGAGGAATTTGTCTGGATTAATGCAGGACTAACTCCATCTGAATGTCACCTGTGCTGCCATCGTTAATGGCATGTAGAAGTTTTAGGCTGTGATTCATCTCATTTATTTAGGTGTCTGCATTTAGATGACATGAATCACATCTCAAAACCTCATGTCTCTCACCACAGAGCCCAGAGTGACAGTGCTTTAAATGTATATAGATACAAACACCTAGAAGTAACATCCATACTAATGTAAACAGTATCAGGGCCCGGTGGCAGGAGCAGACCAGATAAATGCTCTTTCCACCTCCAAGAAAAAACAGTGATGTGTGACCTGCCCATGGGAAAAAGCCCCAGCCTGGGATCCCCCCTCAGCTCTTCTCAGGAGCTCTTTGGGGGAGTGCTAGTTGAAGGAGAGCAAAACTATGTCAACGACTTTTCTAGTAAGTTAACAGCGTGGACAATCAAGTTCCCAGTCCTTGATCCACGGCTTGGCACTCTTGATTTAAATGTTTCCAGAGCGTCATAGCTACTTTTTAACAGAATCCTGATACCAAGTTTCTCTCTCTTTTAGGGGCTAAAACAGGACCAAGAAATTTTGGTAATATATTATTTCTCTCTTTTCTTAGGACATCTAGAAATTTTTAGGATCAACACCTTCTCACAGGCTGTATTGCTTTGTTAAACTGCTTTACTGTTAGACAAATCATAGTTTAGCATCACATGCCATCACCCGGTAACTTCAAGGACTGCACACATCTCCATGTTATTAAATGTTTACTTATGCCTGGAGGGAAGGAGGTGCCCAAACACACACACATGCAAAGAGCATTACTCTGTGATGCTGTTTCCATACAAGACCAAATAATTTACTGAGCCCCCATCCACAACAGTTCTACCACCTCTTCTCCAGAATGGGAATCAGAGCTTCCCTGCCCTCACTAACCTGCTGTCTGATTACCCTGCCCACTTAGAGGTGAACCTTCCAGCCCCTTGTACAAGAAGGAACAGCTTCAATAGAAGGGGTTCAACACCCTCTCTTTTTCATCCAAAACAACCTAGCTCAGTGCTTAGTTTCCGTATGTGTGACATGGGTCTGAGGATGTTCAGTCAAAGAAAACAGAATAAATAAGTTCCCCATCTCCTGTTTAATTGCTTTGGTTAGACTGAGCTCTATAGGGCATCTATCAAATCTGCAGAGTTACTGGGTCCTGTCAGGACTTGAGTATGAGATAAACAACTCTGCACAACCTTGTAAAAAACAAGGTTATTCTGGCATGCACGGGAGTCCCAGCTCTTGTTGGAGCTGTTATAGAAAACTGAGCTGGCTGTGAAGTTCAAGCATTTCTGCTAGCAACCACATGGGAATTTTGAAGATTTAAGTCTTTGATATGCCAGACATAGATTAAGTTGGGTTTCTATTCAAGGATTTCAGTCATTTGCCCAACAGAGAAAGTGTCGTTTACTCATAGTGATGTAAAAGGCTGACAGGGATACCCCGAATCTTGATGATATATTCATAATTGTGGGTTGTCTACCTTCCAGCAAGTTACTTGGCTATGCTTTGAGGGTGGAGGTGATCTTGGGCCACTGGTTAGAAAATCCCTAAGATAGTCTTTATAATGATTTTTCAATTTCTGTAATTCGATGTTTATGGCAGGTTGTTTTCGTGGGTGGCAGCGGTTTCGGGGCTGCCTGGGGTCGGGAGTGCCTCCGGCTCGGCAGAGGGGCGGGCGCCGCTCTTGCCACAGACGGTGCCGCCCGCCGGGCTGCACGCGCTGGCTCGGTACCGCCGCCACCGCCGGGAGCCGCCTGCCACGCGCTGGGCACGCGGCCGCCTCCTGGACCGCGGGGGCTCGGTGGGTCCCGCCGCTGCTCGCACCCTGACCGCCGGATAGCGCCGGGAGCCGCCGTTCTGCCCGTGCTGCTGTGGCCGAGCTGCCACCGCCTCCCCGCCGCCACAGGTCTGCGCGGTGGCTGCGGGCGGGTCGCCCCCCTGCCGCTCCNCTCCGCCTCGCGTTGGTGCTGCGGGCGGCTACGGCTCGGCCCTGCTCTTTCGGAGTGGCTCTCGTCTGTTCCCCTGGTTCACGGAGGCCATATCTGCTATCTTAGCAGTACAGCCGTTGTGCTGACGAGGTTACAAGAAGGGGTCTCCGAGACCGGGGTCCTTAATTATTTAATAACNAAGGGTTCTCCGAGACCGGGTTCCTTAATTATTTAATAACGGCTCGTGGAAGGAACGGTTCCCGAAGAACGTGAAAAAAAAAAGACCGCATGGTCACTTTATACTGTACAGAGGCTGGGGCGGAGGAAACCTCCGAGCCAATGCCACGTGGGCTCGGAGGCTGGGCAGGGGAGGGATGAGGGTGCAGGAGCCAATGGGAAGAATCTGAGGCAGTGGTTATGAGGGGGGAATGAATGAGGTGGTGAGTGGAGCGGAACCTTCGGGAAGTGGGGTGTTTTCCCAGGGAATTGGGACAGATGAACAGCCTGCTGGGAGATTGAGTCCTGAGGGTAACCCGAAATACAGAGAATTGCGCTATATCTCGGGAAGAGGTCTCCGTTTCCCCTCTCGGGGAAGCATGAACTAAAATTGGAATAATTTCTTCAGTGCTCCCTTCACTGCTCCGGCAGTGAGGGTGGTCTGCCTCCCACAGATGTTTTCAAGAAAGATAATTTGAACATACCAAATATCTTGATGCTGCCTGATAGCAACGTCATAGCAGATGTTTCACCGAAATCTGTAGTTAATGCAGAACTAAAATACCTTTAGTTCATACTTTATGATTAAATTTTCTCTCAATAACCCCTGCAGTAACCCTTCAGGGGATGGTAAAATTGTCTGTATCATATTTTTAGAAAAATAATTCCCCAACTATTGCTAGGGAGCAATTTAAATTTCTCTATCCTGGATTTCAGTCTCAACTTTAAGGATTTCTTCTCATTATCTGCAGCACAAGCTGCATACGTTTTTATATGACTTCTTAAAACATAAATAATCTTAAAACTCATCCACAAGAATGTGACCTCTGTATGTTTACATGGCACGAACTCTAGACAATTTTTTTCCTGTTGGAAAAGCTCAGATTGGGGAATTATTCCCTTTCTGACAGAAGAGAGCATCAAGTGCATAGCCTTTGTTACTTTGAGACCTGTCTATCCACAAGAAGTTCTGTGTTGTCCTCCTGCTTGGCCTCAGGGAATTTAGCAGTGAAGAGTCAGGAGTTAACCTCTGCCCCACTAGAAACCACTTATTCTCCCATGTTTGTGGCTTATTTCAGGTGCAGCCCCAGCCAGTAGCAGTTTACAAGACTTGCACTGACCTGTCTTAGGAGGAACAGAAAGTAAGACCAGGGCAGGGGGATGGAGAGCGTGGTTGCAGCCAAGCTCCCATGCAGACTCCCACACCCATCTCCCTTTGCTCACCTGGCCCAGATGGAGAGCTCTCTTCCTTGGTTCCTCACAGCATGAACAGGAGGAAAAGGATTTGAATGACATATCTTTATTTCCTTGCCTTCAGAGTCTGCATTAATGGGATATGCAGATCAGCAAATCAAAGTTAATTATTTTCTGACACAAATTGGGGGAGATGAATCACTGATTACTAAAGCAGCTTTGAGGTCTCTCTTTGCATGGCTTATGTAAAACAAAGGGGAAAGCGACAGCCACACAAAGCTCTGGTGGTGCCTGTAACACCCTTGAGGAAGGAAGTAGGGGTAGATGTTTCCACAAGTATGTTTCACAGCCACCAAAATCATAGAATCATTTGGGTTGGAAGGGACCTTAAATATCATCTAGTTCCAATGCCCCAACCATGGGCAGGGAACCTTTTACTAGACCAGACTGCTCAAAGCCCCATCCAACCTGGTCTTGAGCACTTCCAGGGATGGAGCATCCACAAAGCCTCTGGGCAACCTGTGCCAGTGTCTTATAAAAAAATATTTAAAAAAGAAGAAAAAAGGTGAGTTCCCTGTCCTTGCACAAAGTATCTGGAGGAGCTGATATTAACCATAATGGGCAGGAATCCACTTGCTCAGATTTCATCTGCCTGAAAGCTCAATATGGCATCCAACCAGGTTCTTGGTACAGTTTCTGATAGAAATAACACAAGAGATTAGCAGTTATCGCTCTTTCTTAACTACAAAGGCAGCCTAAGATCCCATCATGGTTTAAATAATGGTTTGACATAGAAGTCGAGCAAACAGCTCCCATTCTAGATGCTTCTTTTTGCACACTTCTCCCTTGGGCTTTTCTAACCACTCTAACAAATGGCTTTAAAAATACAGATTAAGTGTTCTTACAAAAAAGTTATTGTATTTTGTGGAAGGAAAAGACCCACATGGAAATTTAGCTTTTCATCTTGTCTCCTGGCTCTAGAAGTCATGGATGAACTATACCCCCTGTGAAAAAAACACTATGCTTAAACCTGTAAGACTCTATTTGTATTAATAAATTAAGCTAGAGGCATAGGCCTGGCCATTGGATTTTCTAGAGTGGATACATCATCAGAATAATCCATGGCACAATCCATGGCCAACTAGCACTTTTCTACACAAGCCTCAGGTAGAGTTTTGGAGTTCGTACAAACAAAGGATTTTTGAAGTTAATGCAAGCCAGGGGTCAATCAATACATACACATTTTTCAGAAACTTAAGAGCTCCATAGTGTGGTAATGGCCAGATGAGGCCAGTTGGCTTCAAGGCCAAAAAGGGCTCCAGGTTTTGCTGAGTTTACTACTGGCAGTATAACTGCAGTATATCAGTAGCCCAAAGCAATGAAACCAAAAGATTTGTATTTTTGCCTTAACCATTCCACTGTAATTGCATTGAACTTAATCCATTTGGTGGCAAAAGGAGGAGAACTGGCATTACACGTTTAAGGCTAAAAATACAACATAAAACTAACCATAAATTAATGCCCTTTGTGAAATCTAGACTCTGGATTTTGTGCTTACTGTTGGTGTCACTGTTTTCACATGCAGCAGTGTAAGGAAAATCCTTAGAGTCTTTGAGGGGTTTAACTGAAATAATCTGGGCAGGTTACCGTGATAGCAAAGAGTTGGGGTGTAACGCCAGAGTTGCCCAAGCTCAGAGGTTCGATCACAGGTTCTAACAATAGTGATACTTGCCCAAGTTATACCTTGCCTCCTGATAATGTGTACTTGCACACTGACCTTTCATTAGTCACACAGTCATGTGTGGCCAGCTGGTATGATGTCGTGGTTTGACCCTGGCCAAGTGCCAGGCACCCACAGCAGCCGCTCACTTGTTCCCTCCCCTGCCACAGCTGGGCAGAGGAGGGAAGGAGAGGGGGAAAAATATTAACACAAGGGTGCATAAGTTGAGATAAGGAACCGGGAGAAAATGCTCCAAGGACAGAACAGACTCACTTAAGTGGCAAAGTGAAATTTATTACTACCTGAATTAGAAGGAGGATATGAGAAGTAAAACTAAAACTTTAAGACACCGTTCTTCCCCCCCCCTCCCCCACTCCTCCCTCCCTCCCACCAACAGTGCAAGGGGGGCAGGGTGTGGGGGTCCAGGTCAGTCCATTTCCAGGATTTTCTTCTCCTGATTAGGGAGAAGAGTCCTTCCTCTGCGTTGCCGTGGGGTCCCTCCCACGAGAGACAGTTCTCTGTGAACCTCTGTGGCGTGGTTTTTCTTGTCCATGGAATGCAGTCCTCCAAGGACAAACTGCTCCAGCATGGAAGCAAGGGGCCCCTCTCTCTCCAACCGGGTCTCCCACCTGGACTGCAGTTTCCTCCGACATCCACCCACTCCAGCATGGTCACCTCCTCCACAAACTGCGGGACTTTTATCTCAGTCTCTGTCTCTCACTGGGCTGTACCTGCTACAGCTTCTTCTGGCATCCATGGCTGCTGCAGCTTCTGGCATCTCCCCGCTCCAATATTGGCACCTCACCCATGGACTGCGGGTGGATCTCTGCATCCCTCATGGATCCCATGGGCTGCAGGGGCACAGCTGCCTCACCATGGGCTCACCACGGCCTGCAGAGAAATCTCAGCTCCAGCACTTGGAGCACCTCCTCCCCCTCTTTCTCTACTGACCTTGGTGTCTCCATGTTGTTTTCCCTCACATGTTCTCACATCCTTCTCTTCTCTAACTAAAAGCAGCTGCGTGCACACTTTGTTTTGATTTTTCCTTAAATATGTCATCACAGAGGCATAACCAAACTTTCTAATTGACCCAGACTTGACCAGTGGCATGTCCATCATCTTCAGAGCCATCAGAGATTGGCTCTGCTGGAAATGGTGAAGAATTCCAGAAGCTTCTCACAGGAGCCATCTTTATGGCCCCCTCCCCACTACTAAAACCACAACATATGCTCATACTGTTTTCTTCTCATGAGGCACCTCCAGAGCCTAAGGACATATATTTGAAATGTAGATGGTGTAAGACAGGCCTTTAAATCCATCTGATCTGTCTACTGTATTGCTGCCCTTTCAGTGTGATTTCAGAAGCTTTAGGGATGCAAGAGCTGTGAATAACGGGATTTTGCTTGGTGTACTGGAGCCTTGACATCTGAGCCACCCCAACCCAAGCACAGTAGATCTTGTGACACCTAAAAGCAGAGTCAGCCTTTTCTCCTCTGCCCTACTGAAGGACAGTATATTGGTGGCTGCTCACCCGAGAGCCCAACAAAGCAACTGCAAAGTTCTATGAAGTTCTATAAACAAAAAATCATCATTTTGTGAGCAATTGTGGCACGTAGGTCTCAAGTAGTGAAATGTTTGGTAAGTTTCCTTCAAGACTGTGTTTCCATCAGTACTGGAAAAAGTCAGCAAAGTCTTTACATCTCACCCAAGTAACTCTCCTAAGCAACAAAGAATGTTGTGGTCCTAAAACTTCCCATTTCATGGTAGAAATACAGACCAATTTTGATTGTTCTATGTGCATGAACCTTTGACTACTCAGTGTCAAGTCCTCCTGAATTTCTTAGCATCCATGCAGGACCCTGCTCATTAAACAAATGTCCTTCAACATTCAAGAAGCCATTTGTTCTAACTTTAGCAATGTAGCAAGGACACGTTCTTGCATTCCCCTTCATTACCACAGTGTTAGCCTCCTAAATTAACACTCAAGATCCTATTTCCATGTCATAGACAGAGCTGACAGGAGAATTTATGGGGTTTAATTTGAAATATTGCCCTTTTCCCTGCAATTAAGTTTATGTCTCTAAGTTGGATGAGAAGAAAAATGTCTTACTCCACTACATCCATTTCTGTTATAACTGGTGACTCTGCACTAGCATTTGCCTCATTAAATCCAATGTCCCCATACGACACTGACGATGCTAAGATTTGGAACAGAAACTTTAGGATCAGTCCTGATTGAGAAAGAAGATAAATGTCTGGATGTGGATGCGTCACAATGCATGGAAGAAGTGGGGTGTAAGAGTGGCATGTGTTGGCACCTAGATTAGCTCATCATCAAGTTCATAGCATATCTACCAACAGCTTCTGCATGTCTCACACCCAGGCTGGGTTAAAAAAGGAGAGCCTAAAATAAAGAACATCCTACATCAAGACTAAAACAAAGATTGAAGACATTACAAGATGATGGTAAGAAGATGAGGAACAGGAAATTCCATTTAAACGTAAAAGACTTTTTAGCTGAAGGGGTGGTAAAAAATGGTAGTTGTGGAGTCTTCACTCTTGGAAATATTCAAAACCACACCTGGCATGATCTTAAGCAAACTGTTTTGGCTAATCCTGCTTTGAGCAGGGGTATTGGACCAGATAATCTTCAGAGGTCCCTTCCAACCTCTACCATTCTGTGATTCTAACAGGCCTGGATCCTTAAAACTCCTTCATAAAGAGACAAATAACCATGAGTAAATATTCTGACTGAGATGCAATGGGACAGTGAGATGAGATATCAAGGTCACCATCAGCTTCTGTGGGTGAAAAATGCTTATCCGAAACCATCAAATGGTCATTAAACTACAGAGAACCCAGGAAATGTGATGAATACTCAGCAATCAGAGTCCTTTGTACATTTTTCCTCCACAATACATATGGACCAGACTACCTTGTCTACCTGATCAAATCGATCATCTCAGGTGCCTGAATAGTGGGCATATGACTGGGACACACTTATCTTAGTGCTTGAGATCATGCAGGTGTGAGGATGGGAGAAAATAACCTTTCCATCTGTATAACTTTGAGCTTTGTAATATTGTTTCTACAATGGTGCAGCATTATTTTCTACAGTGATGGGATGTAATAGGTGGCAGTGTGAGCTTTTTCTTCTACAGAAGCACTGTAAAATTCAATGCACAAAATTTAATGTAACATTTCCTCATATGGGATAAATTAATACCGACACAACTCTTGGCCTTTGTTCATTTTTAAACCACAGTTGTCTGTTTGTCTAAAAGATAGGGGCTAGCTCAGACAGGGGAAGCCCAGGGACCTTTGTTTCAACCCAGGTCAGCCCAGAGTATCAGAATGAATCCTTCTTGCCCTAGAGCTGACAGCTACATTAACTTAGGAGTACTCAGTTAAAAAATACGACACGATATGTCTAATTTTGCACATATGATTTTCGATTTTAATGCTAGCAAACCATGAAAATTGTCGTGTTAATGCAGTAGCTCAAACTAATCTTATTTCTGTTAGCTTCCATCAAAATCTTAAGGACTGTAAGACTCACTCCTGTTGAACTCTTTTTACTCCTCTCATCCTTTGATCTCCAGTCTCCAGCACAACAACACTTTTAAGAACAGACTGTTTTGACAGTACCAACAGTACAATGATGAAATATGCTGCATGTCAAAGGCAAGCAGCACCATCTGCCAGCTCTTTAAGAGCACTGCAAGGAGCAGCAGGCTTGCACCGAATTTGGGCAATCCTGTAGCAGAAGTTGGTGAAAAAAGGAAAGATGATATTCCTCACACATTCCCCACTTCTCAAGTAAAGATATCTGTTATGTGCCATTGAGTCAGTTCATGACTCAAACTGATCAAGATTTTTTGAAATACACCAAACTACAACATATTTTTCTGAATATATTTATTTGTTGCAATAAAAAAAACTTTCAAACAATATGTTAGTTTAATTTAAAGGCTTTGGGGGAAAAGCTTTCTAAGGTTCAAGATGTGTATCTGGCAAGAGAGACGTGACCACAGGCATTCATATATAAACAATATTCTTTTGTCACAGATGATCCTCTAATTTCTACTCCAGAGAATCTCTAGAGTGTAGGGGCTGTCTCTAGTCCAAACATTTCTATTCTTTCACTCCCTCCATTTGCCCAGACATATCTCCTTCCAGATGTGTGAGTATCTAAATGAATGTTTCCCTGCACAGTGACAATTGACTAGAAACTTTCCAAATATTTTTAAAGAAACTTTCGGGAAACAATGCTTTTTCTGGTAGTATACAAGCAGATTGGTTTTGAAAACAGCCTCCTCTAAGGGGGAGTTGATCCAAGCCATTCTCCCTGACCAAAGAAAAAAGAGATAAAGAAGTAAAAACAAGATAGTTCTCCAGACCTTTAGCTTCCAAAGAATAAACACATGCCACAGCTCTGATCTCCTAGAATTACCTTTCCTCAGACTGCTCCTCTGTACAGTAGTGGCAATTAGCTTTCTGATGGATGACATGTTTTAATTAGTGACAATAGCACACTGGGTGAGGGGAAAGAAAGATAAGTTAGTCTGCAGATTTGCATATTCTGGCACAGAAAACATGTGGCACTGAAAGAACTAAAATCCAACAGGATTCAAACACTAACACAAGGCAAACACATGTCTTTTCAGATGCTTAATACAGACTTCACATACTTCTAAAAGCCATCAGTTGAGTCCAGACAGAGTACCAGCTGGTGTCTGGAGATAAGGTGTTTTGACTTCTAGCTTGTCACTCATTTGTCACTCAAATGAAAAACTGCAGAACTCACAAGATGACTAAACCAATATTTGAAAAATAAAGGGCATCACTCCAGAGAAACCCGGTATTTAACATTAAACCAACAAGTGTAGGCAGAGGATCAGCACTGAGTTAGTACCCCAGCTGATTCTACTCATACAGTATGCATTAAGCTTTTGAAATACTAAATAAGACAGAGTAGCAAAAAATCTGGGATGACCAGCTTCTGGCTCATCACACAACTCACCTGGTCAGGCTGGTCAGTGGCAAGACTAAAGGGACTCCTGTGGCTTTCATGGTAGTTCTGTGTTCAGTTGCAACCTTGCTTATGTTCAACCTCTCTTTCCATGGGAATTCTGTAAATTGTGATGTTATTACACACAATTTACTATATTTAAATGTTTTTGTACTGGAAGGACTCAAGTGAAACTGTTTGTTGTTACATTTTAGCATCTTTCCTGATAAATTCTGTATCTGTCACATCTTGTCTTTATCACATGCACAGAGCTGCCATACAGACGTGCCTGCAGTGTAACCCTCAACATGCATACATTCAGGAAGATGAGCATGTGGAAAACAAGGCTAAATGCAAAATGGAATGGAGAAAGTCACAAGACTTTTTACACGAGAAGAGCAATTTTTTTCCTGTTTTCCAATGTATAACATGTACATGTTCTCATCTTCTTCATACTCATTAGCTTGATAATGAGTAACCCACACTATTTGCTTCTGGGGTTATTTATTTTGCAGGTTCACTAAGTTTTGCAAACTCTCTGGAACTCAACACACACGTGCACACTCACACAAGACTATTACAAATTCTTCTTGTTAGAGATCCACGAACTAAAGTGAATTAGAGATACTGATTTCATCCCCATATCTAAGTGGTCTCTGGGTAGTGGCTCAGCCTAGTGTTGGATGCTGAGATACTGAGACATCCCAGAGATGCAGCTGGGGTGGAGCTGGAAAGGGGCTGCCAAAGAAAGCTTTGAGCTGCAGAAAGATCTATCCCATGGGGACTGTATAGCAGGAGGAAGGGCTTGGACACCTTGTCTAAGGTTCAGCCAAGGATTACAGTTCAGTACAGAGACAAGAGATAAACTCAAAGCTACACCTGTTAAAAGGCTGGAAGGTGTCTTTCCAAGTAAACTAAAGGTTGATGCCAGAAGCCACTTTGTAAAAGTGTCATCAGCCCTGCTCCTGGAGCTCTGGGCTTTCTCTCAACCCAACACTGAAGTAAAGCAGCGGCATTACCAGACCTTGTATCCAAAGAATTCTGATTAGGAAGGACCTCTGGCCTATGGCTTAATTTATTGCTTGGGTCAGGACTAGATCTGAGAGCCACAGACCAGAGCAGGAGCAGGGCTGGAAGATGACAGAAACGACTCCAAAAAGTACCTTCTTTGGACATGGTGTAACTGGGAGAAGGTTTGAGCAACCCTGTCCAAGGGACACCGTAGGATTAGGCTTAGGATCAGGTTAAGAGCAAAAGCCAGCACAAAACTACAGCTGTAGGGAGACAAGAAAGTATATTACAAAGCAATCTAAGGGCTGCTGCCCTGAGCCTTCTCTAAGGAATATTTAGCCCAGAGGAAGCTCTTGGCTTAGGGGTAGTGTGGTTTATTCTTACCAGAGCTTTCTAAACCTCAATAGAACTTTTTGATTTAATAATGATTAAAGAGGTTGCAGCCCTGGTAACATCACTAGCAGATAATGTCACAAAGGAGGCAACATGAAGCAATGTGGATTAGGTGACAATTTGTTACAACACAGTAGAAGGTGTCATCTGTGGGGTTTTTTGTTTTAATAATGTTTAGGTGCATTACAAAGCTCTTGTGTGTTTGTGTCCCTATTTGGTATCCCTGAATGCAGGTTTTACTGACTGTCCCCAAGCTCACAGTCACAGGCAAGTGGCAACTCAGGCTGAGTACTGAGAAAGAGGAGCTTATAGAAAACTACTGCAAATTTTTTATAGAGTAATGGCCACTGCTGCTTTCTGTTGTATAAGAACCAGTCCCGCTAGCATAACGTCAGTGATGAATAACCTTCCCTGCTGTCTTCTCTGTCAGTGCTGGCATAAGTCTCTGTTGGACTATATGAACACAAATCCACTCACACACATCTCCAAATGCTCTGCTGAGATCCCCATGAGCTAAAGACATCAGAGCTGTCACTGAAAGGAACATACTGTGCTCGGGTCTGCAAAGGGCACGTAGTCTTACGCAGAGAAATGGCACAGTGGCATCTAGTGGTTACCATTGCATTAGCTGATACCTGGCAGCAATCATTCTTGATTCATTAGGGCCATGCCCTGCACCAGTGCTGAGACAGGGGAGTAATAAAAACTGTAGGGCTATAAAAGCCAAACTATGGACTATAAAATACAAAGGCTAATGGGCAGGGGAAATCTGAAAGTCTGTCCTTCTGCCTCCCCCTCCCCCGCAACAAAATCCCCTGGCATGAGGGGCCACCCCCAGGCTTAGCCATTCTCAATAGCTCTTCCAACAAACAGCTTTCAGGAACTCATCCTTAGTTTCTTCCCGCTTCTCTTTCATCTGCTTCCACATATTACACAAAAAAAAAAACTTCCTTGATCACATGCATATTTGTACTATACTGGTATTCGTCATCTATTTTCATTGTTTACTCATTACCTCGGAAATAGGTCATTCCAGTTCTTTCTAAACCTCTGTCACCTTGATGCCCTTCTTTAAAATAGTTTCAATTTATTGTTGGGACTTTTTTTAGCAAAGCAGTTCCAATTTTTTGTCACAGTGCAAATAAAGGCAAGCTTCTATATTATTCAGCTAATGAGGGAATTTATGTTGTCCATTAGCAACTCAGGCTAAGAAACAACAGAAAAGCAAACAAGGTTGATGGTAACTGCCCTACACAAGCTTTTTTCCAACCTCATCCCCCAAATAATCCTTTAATGAAAGCTAGATAAGCATTTAAAAGAATAAAACAGCAATATGAAGTCAGGCCAAAGAATCACCCAGACTGTACCTTGGAAGAAAAATACTTTCTGCCATCGTGTACAAATACTCCGGTGCAGTGCAGTGCCATACCGGACTGACCAAGCTGAAAGGAGAGGAACAAGACGGCTGCAGAACCCTGTCCCATCAGACATTATCCCCAGGGATGCAGGTGCCACTAGAGCTGGCTGGATGTACAGGCTCCCCCTTACAACTAGACTTGCTTCCACCAACCTGACACAAACAAATAGACTAGTAGGGATCTACATCTATAACACCAAATAAATACACTCCTTCGCAGCCACACTTGGTATTTTTACCTTCTTTTTACAGTTTCCCTTGGTGTACATACAGCCCTGAGATTCAGGAAGAGACTGCTGTATTTTTCAACTCCCTCAGTATCTGCTCTCTAAATCTGGTTCCACCACTTCTCAAACATCCTTTAAAATCAACATTTCTGAAAGCTTCATTAAAACACGGGCAAAGCCAGGCTGGCCTTATACGATGTGTTATCTCCTGGTCAGGGGTAGAAGAGAACCAGTACCGCCCAGAGCAGCTAAAGGAGGAAGGTTTCTATATTCAATGACTTAGTAAAGCAAGACACCAAGAGGGGAAGCTGAGATGGACTTGCAAGGTATACATGAGATGTCTGAAAACACTGATTTCTACAGAAATAGATATTTGTAACAAGATCATACGGTTTCAGCCTTTCAGGAACAACTAGAAATCATTTCACTGGTTTTAAACTTATTTACAGTCCCTCTAATACAATCTGACAGGAATATTAGGTTTGTGGTGCTGTCTCTTAGATTTTCAATAGGCTGATACTTTGACTTTCTTGAGCAGAGATGTTAAGTGGCCATACAGATGCTGCAACACATGCAGTGCTTGTCTAGCAGAGTTACAGTGATTTGATGTGTAGAACTACATAGACCTATTAAGCTTGCATGGTAAAAGCTGACCTCAGCAGAAAGCCTTGTACAAAAATAATCTGTAACGCAAAAAACCACATTAACTCTGCTAGCAATGCTGTGTTCACTCTACAGGGCAGGTGGCAGAGATGGGCCTTCAGAGTTAGTCAGGACCACTGGAGGTGATCTTCGGAGCCAAAGTAAAGTCTGGGTGCTCAGGTTCATATTCGGAGTTTTAATGTCTCTAAGGATGAACATTCCAAAATCTTTGTGTGCCAATGCTCAGTCACTCTCAAAATGAAAAATGTTTCCCCATCATGTAACCAGAATTTCCCTTGATGGAATTCTCCTTGGCTGAAACACTTCCCCTGGTCCTTTCTCAAGACATAGTGGGAACTCAAGCTGAGGAGGCTCTGAGGAGGCTCTCCTCACCAAGGAGAACAATCTGTGCTCACGGGCATTCAGAGTGACTTCCAAGGCTTTTCTATACTACAGGTCAGGTTATATGTCACACATTTAAGTCAAATCTATTTTTCTTAATGAAAGACAGCTATTACTTTACTACAACAGATTTTCCTCCTTGACACAAATGGCCAAATAAAACAAGGCAGCTACTAAACTGAAAAATGTCAAGACGTTTATTGGACTTCGATAACATTAGGTATCCACTATACTTGTCTTTTCTCGACAATCCCAAGGTGACTTCTAAAATGACAGACAGTGTGGCCTACCATACAAGTGCACATGACCTAGTCAGCCCTGAGATTCAGGAAGAGACTGTACTTCTATGTTTAGCAAAGAAATGAGGCTCAGCTGGAGATACTCCTAAAGGATCCTCAGGACTGCAGTACAGTCCTCTGCATCAAACATCATGCTCCTTCCTGAAAATCTTACTGGTTTTGTTGAAATGGTTTTGTGTAAATTTTTCTCTTAATGCAGAATATTCTGGTAGATATGTCAGAAGAGGCTAAGGGTTTTACTTACCTGCTGAAAATGCTGCTTCTGTGCTGCCAAGCCTTGCTAAATACTTCAAGCTAGAAGGTTTGAGACTTGCTGTGCTTGCAAGTTGCTTGATCAAATTGAAGGAAACAGGGAAATGGACCCAGAAGCAACTCCTTTTTTTTCAGCAAAACAAGAATTTATTTTTCTAGCATGGTCAGTGTGTGGGGGGTGAACAGCCGCCACGTGATATCCAAAGTGCCTCTGGTACGAGACGGCTTGGCCTTGCAGTTTGGCACAGTAGCAGGCGGGCTTCTTGCACCCATGCCTGTGAAAGGCATCAAAAGTACACACTCACCCACAAGTTAGGATAGCTCACGCGTTACCAGCAGTTCAGAATTAGGAGGGCTCTTTGGTTTGGAGTTCCGGAGATATTTATTCCATTGCTGAAGGGTTCCAGTGACCAGTGAGTGACGGCAGCCCTGGCATGGCATATATAATATACAGAGCCAATAGACTAAGGGCAGAGGGGGGGAGTGGGGGACCAGGAACCACTAAGAAGGAAGGAGGGGGTGGAGTGGGTGGCTAGTCAGACTGGACAGACTCCATCCACCCAGGGTCGGAACCAAGCTGATGGGAGGAAGGGCTTTTCCTCCCAATATGATTTGAGAGGTCATCTCAAACCTCGGAGTCCACCCACCACCAGCCTCCTTGCTTTTTGGGGTCCACAACAATTTTTTCCATTCTGCTCCTATTCCCTCTTTGGAATTGCAAGCGCAGGAAGCATTGTCATTATGTACTCTTTGGGACAAATTTTGGGAACTCTCTCTCATGTAACTAACTGAATTTGAAAAGTTTTCATGCATCTAAACTGGATGCTTATGCTTGCACTCTCTCTGATATACCAGTATCTGAGACACCTCCTCCTGCAGCATCCATTCCCTTGCTACTCACAAGTTCCAAGCAGCACAGAGGCATCCTCAGTTAACCAGATCCTTATTGACTGTTTTCCTTTTGCCACTGAAATCTCAGGGTTCAGTCAATGGTAACTTAAGCTACTAAAATCAGAACTATTGGGGTCCTGCCAGACTCTTGCCTCTGAACCTGCCCCTTTTCCCTTGTGCAGATGTTTCAGAGAATTGAGATGGATGAAAATTAACTGCTGAATACAAAGCCATGAGCTGTCAGCTGGGTGTCCCCACATTCCTGTTGTCACTGCTTCCAGCAGCACCAGAATGAAATGGGGCCAGACTAATAACACCTCCATCAACAATGGCCACTCCTCCTAAACTTCATGGGCTACAGTAAAACTGATCTGGCAACTATTAATGCTAGAAGTACTAAAAAAGTAGTAGTTGCTGCTATTTTGAAGGAGTGGGTGCATCCTCAGATCCCAGGAAAACAGAGGCTTCACAGCTCAAGGGAGGGACCTCTAGCAGGTATCCTGCATCAAACAATATTCTAGAAAATGCCACTAGGAATCTTTCTGAGGCATCTTGCAATCTTGCTGTCTCACATGCCCCAGATGAGTGGCAGGTGACTTTCGGAGTCAGGGTGTGTCATAGTTATCTATCAGGAAATCTCCTAAGAAAGGAGGCATCTGGAAAACCTGATACCTTCTGTTGTCATGCATAAAGAATAAACCTCATACTGCTGCAGTTCAAGCTGTGGCTCTGTAATCAGGTCAGACTGGGTGCCTCTAGAACTACTGGGTTTTCAATGCCATTTTGAGAGTCCAGAAGTGATGACAAAATGGCCTCTGTGAAAGAGGCTAATCTCAAATAAATTATGATACAAAGAAGTGGAATGACCGCTTCCCCTGGGAATGGCCATGATAGTAAAGAATTGGGAGAGAAAGGCCTGGATTTGAATAGGTAGATGTTCCATTTAAACAACAGAAGAGAACAGATGGCGGATTCCAGCCCTTTGGTAACTACAAGTGACTAAAATTAAATGCATGTTAATAACACAAATGAAAAATGTTCCTTCAGGCAAAGCTTGTGTCACTGTGAACTGCACTACAGAAACACTCAGCCCCATCTCAGTTTGGAAGTCAGAAAACAACCAGAACTTGTAAAGTCAGAATGCCTCTGTGTTACACTCCTCACACTCATCTGCCAAGGTAGGAATCGGGCGAGATCCCTGGAATACAAGATTATTTGTTACATTTATACATTGATTATCTCGGTGTCCTGTGCAAGTGTTCTTTAAGCACAGCATTTCCTTTCTCTGGTAGCCGATTTCAGGTTTGGTATCAGCTGGCTCCCCTGCACAAATCCATGAGGTGTCACAGGCTCATACATGGAACAATGTCCGCTCATCAGCCTGCTGACCTCGGAAATCTGCAAAGTCCCTCCTAATCCTGTCCCTGCAAATATCTATGTAACTTTAAATGCTGAGTGAATAACTTGTCTCATTAACCTCTACAGACAAAGTATCTTTTCTCTATTCCCCTTTGTAAGTAGACATGAGTCACATGAGACTTTTTTGCCACTAATACATCAAGTTCATGCTGCAATGGAGAAACAGCATCAAATCTCTGTCAAGACTCCATTCAAGCACTGTCTTCACTGAGACAGTAAAGCCCCATGCGAGCTCATTACCACCCTTAACGCGTTTTGTCTGAAGGCAGCTCATTTATCGCATAGCCTTTATCGTTTCCCAGTTTTCATTGTTATTTATCACTTGATTAATATTTGTCATGGTCCAGGTTTTATCAGCACCACCTTATGTGTATTTCCAGAACATACATAAAAATGTTGAACTGTTCTTGTAGAACCGTTTCCTGCAGAAACTCACCAGGAATTTGATGCGTCAATAAAAATCTGTCTTAAAAGGTTCTTATTCGGCAATAAGTACTTTAACACATGTTTCTCGGTGCTATAGAACTGTTAAACACAACCATCCAACTTACTGTAGCAGACATAGGTGGAAAAGAAATCAGTCTTATCCCTACGCAGATCCTTCTATTAGCCATTCTCTCCCCTCGCCCCCAATTCTCAATTTGCTCTGCTAATTTACACGTCATTAAATGATTCTTTAACGATTTCTGTGTCTAAGAATTTTCCTGGAGCTGACGTCATGCTAATAACCCTGACGTCTCACGTCTAGTTTTTTCACCATACCAGTGGAACATAAGAGACACTTTGGAGAAATACTCAGTGATGGTCTGCAAAGTAGCTCCCATTTGCTTTAGGAATGAGTAAAATAACAGACATGTTTTATCTCAAGATCTGGTGCCACGAACCTGAACCTGCCTGCTCAGTAGCCTGCCCTTTTACGGATGGAAATGCCAAGACGTCAGTAATTTGTAGCCATTCTGATTAAAATGTTTCTTCTGCGCATCTGTGCCCCCATTTCTCAAAAACCTGAGGGTGAAAACGCCTGTCTGTGTTTACCGTGCTTACAATTTCTTTCTCTCAAAAAGCATGACTGAACCGTACTGAAAAGTGCTATTTGTAAGCATGAAGCAGTGGGGGTGTGGATGGGGTTAAAATGTAGACAACTTCAGATCCAACTGCTGAAAAAATCTATTTGAATGGTACGTTAAGTTCAGCTGCTATTACTACACTACAAAATTCACAGCTCACTTAATCGTGTAATCCTAGTTCTGCAAAAGCCTTTGTCTGGATCTCTGCCCAACATACAGCCTCAAGCCCTAGGGCTCACCTGCAGTGTGCAGTCTTTGGGGGAGGGGGGGAGAATATCAGCTTTTCGAATCAGTTGTTTCCAGTGTTTTTGAACTGGGATGCTGATTTTTCGTATAAAAGAGCCACCTACATGCTGTGCTGCTGGACTCAGACTTTCGAAGAGGCTGTCGGATGAAAGCAGGTTACGCGAGGTTCAACAGCCCTTTTATCAGCATGCACCAGTCCCCGCCCTCTGCTTGTATTTCCCTGGACTGCAGGCGACTCACGCGGGCTGATTCCTACAGGCGAGCTTACGACTTGAATTTTTTTTTTTTTTTTTTTTTAAATTTTAANNTTTTTTTTTTTTAAATCTAGATGCCTGCCTTAGTTTTCAGAGGCAGTAGCAAAGCAGCTCGGCCGCCAAACAGGTTAAATGCCTGGCCTGCCTTCCTTCTCCCTGAAGGCCTGCGCGGGTTCTGGCCCAGGCCCGGGCACCCGCCAGCACTGAGGCGGGAGCGGCTGGGGGCGCTCTGGACAGGGCAGATCCTCGGAAACTGCTGGAAGCAGACTGAGGGTGCCTTCCCCAGCGCACCAGCGCTCACCAGGGCCATCCTCAGCCCGCTCCCGCCCCCCGCAGCTCCGAGACTCGAGCTCCGCCCGGGCGTTCAGCTCCTCCCCAGCTGCTGACACCAACACCGCCCTCCGCCGCC
>VYZT01033106.1:0-11549 GCA_013400735.1 Pomatostomus ruficeps | reverse complement strand
GCTGGCTGGGTCACTGCTACACGTGCCTTAGGAAATTGTGCTGCGCTGCAGTTTTATATTGCTTTTTGTCATTTTATTACACAAACAAGCCCAGAATCAGTTAAGTTTTAGATAACTCTGGGAACAGCTATTGTAATTTCTTTAAAATCCTTCATGAAAACAAACTGTTAAGTAACATCCAGCCCAGACAATGGTGATGAATGAGGTTACATCCAGCTAGTGGCCGGTCACAAGTGGTGATCCCCAATGCTCAGTGTTGCAGTAAGAACTGTTTAATATCATCATCAGTGACCTGGATGAGGGGAACAAGTGCTGCTTCAGTCAGTTAGCAGATGTCACCAAGCTGGGTGGAATTGTTGATCTGCTTGAGGGTAGGAAGGGTCTGCAGAGGGATCTGGATGGGCTGGATGGATAGGCTGAGGCCAGTGGTCTGAGGTTCAAGAAGGCAAAGTGACGAGTCCTGCCCTTGGGTCACAACAACCTCCTGCAGGGCTACAGGCTGGGGGCAGAGTGGCTGGAAAGCTGCCCAGTGGAAAATGACCTGGGGGTGCTGGTGACAGCAGCTGAACATGAGCCAGAGTGACCCAGGTGGCCAAGAAGGCCAATGACATCCTGTCATTGTATCAGCATGACATGTATCAGCAATAGTGTGGCCAGCAGGACCAGGGCAGGGATAGTCCCTCTGTACTCAGCAGTGGTGAGGCTGCACCTCGAGTGCTGTGTCCGGTTCTGGGGCCCTCACTACAAGAAAGACTTTGAGGGGCTGTAGTGAGTCCAGAGAAGGGCAATGGAGCTGGTGAAGGGTCTGGAACACACATTCTATGAGGAGCAGCTGAGTGAGCTGGATTTTTTTTAGCCTGGAGAAACAAAAGCTCAGGGGGGACCATATTGCTTCTACAACTGTCTCAAAAGAAGTTGTAGCCAGGTGGGGGCCAGGCTCTTCTCTCAAGTAACAAGTGACAGGACAAGAAGAAATGGCCTCAACTGCACCAGGAGAGGTTTAGTTTAGATATTAGGAAAAATTTCTTTACTGTAAAGGTTGTCAAGCATTGGACCAAGCTGCCCAGGGAAGTGGTTGTTACCATCCCTGGAAGATTTCAGAAATTGTGTAGCTATGGCCCATGAAGTCATGAATTAATGGTTTAACATGATGGTAGTACTGGGTTGATGGTTGGCCTTGATGATCTTAGAGGTTTTTTCCAACCTTAAAATTCTATGATTTAAATTCTTTTAAACTGTTTTTCAGTTTCACTGTGCCTGTCCAGAATGTACTAAGGTTTCCTACCTAGCTGCAGGCTTTTTGGTTATGTAGTCTAGTCTTAGAACTTACCTTATATCCTTACTAATTCATTGTATGATAAACTTTGTAATTGATTTCTTGATTTTGTGAAATATGTGGCTGAAAGGTTGCCTCCAGGAGGAGCTGTTAGACCTGTAAATTTAGAGAGAAAACTCTCAATTATTGGAACTTTCATCAAGTTGTGCTTTAGCCAGTACAGATAGTGTAATTTTTATGACACTGTCCAGAACATATGCAAGAAGTGAAAAATAGATGCCTGATATGTCTGTGACAGCTGCTACATACTCCAAATTTGACATCCTGTTATGCAATTTCCATAAAACACCCTTACATATTCCTTCGCCCACATCTGGGATATATGACCTCTTAGAAGACAAATGCAATCAGAATCTCATCAGTTGGCAGTTGCCGAGAAAACGAAATGCATGCATGCACAATATTGTATCTCCTAACTGAAAATTTTTGAGTGGTCTCCATTAAATATAATACTAAATAAACTACTCCTTATGGACTCAATTTTAAATAAGACCTGGGGCCTCAAGGTTTGTACCTATATCTTAACAGTTGGTCATATATGTGCTAATGTAACTTCAAGGAAGGATGTATAAGTGGACAATCTATTAGTGTTTTGCACCAAGTAACTATTTTTTGCTTTATATTTGTTTATACTGTACTTGGATAATTAATTTTTTTCTCACCAAAAAATTATAACAAACCAAGCCATGTATGCACATAAACAATTTTGATGAGTGTTCCTGATTTTTATAATTTCCACTGGATTGAGATATGAGAGAGGCAAAAAATACCAGTGTCTGCCAGCTGGGAATAGCCATAGAAGGTGGAATTTTAGCAAGAATCACATGTGCTTTTGTTCCATGTCTCTGTCTAAAATATGGCAGAAGGGCAAGATGGATTAAGGAAGGTTACATACAGAAAGGGAATAGTCAGACTGGCATTCTCCAGCTATCGCCTCTTAATTATTCTCTAAAGGTCATTTCCAGTTTGCTCAAGTTAATGCAGCCTGCACCCTAGGCTGTGACAAAACTGCAGTTAAGAACAGTAGCAGCTTTCTGATTGTCTTTCGTCGGTGTCTTGCACTGTGTGGCACCAGCAAAGAGCTCTCTACACTTTCCCTACCAGTAAAGAGCTTTGTACATTTTTCCTATGGTTGACATAGTTTGGCTTGTAATATCAATCATTAAGAGAACTTTTATTTGCGTAAAGAGACATCTGTTTTTCTCCTTCCCCTTTTCAGAGCTGACTTTGATGATTCTGCTACCTATTCAGCAGTTGCAACAAATGTCCATGGTCAGGCATCAACTAATTGTGCTGTGATTGTGCGAAGTAAGTCCTACTTTATATTTAAAACAATAAATAAATGTCATGCTCATGTCATTGAATGTTTCTTGTATGTTTATTTATAGGGTTCAGAGAGGATGAAGAGCCTCACCCAGCTGCGATAATGCCCTTCCACTGTAAGCCTTTTTTTCTATTTGCTTAGATAATTTATGTTCTCTTGTCAGAGTAATGTTTTACAGATGAGAAAACTGCATACAACTTATTTTTTCTGACTTTGCTTTCTAAGCATTCAGTTACAGTAGGAGCTGTCCAGATGCTCTTGCTTTCCCAGCTGAATTTCTAGATCAGCACAGAGTATAACAGAAAGCTCCATCTCCTGCTCAGATCAGACACTAATCTGTGCCAAGTACAATTTACTTGTACTCAAGAATGCTTTCATTTTCTCATTCATAGTGCCCCTGTCATATGACATTTGCTTCACCCACATTGATGTCCAGTTTCTGGAGAAGTTTGGAGTCACTTTTGCAACTGAAGGTGAAACGCTGACCTTGAAGTGTTCTATGTTGATCACTCCAGAGTTGAAAAGACTACGACCTCGTGCTGAGTGGTATAGAGATGGTAAGTTATTACATTGAATAGAATCTACCTGGAAAATGCTGGAGGAGACAGTGAGGTCACAGGTCAGGTTTAGAGCATCATATTCTCAGAATTAAATCTGGAATAGAGCAAAAAAAAAAAATCTCTTATTAGAATTTATAGTCTTGCAGTCTCAATTAAGTGACTTGGTCAACATTTTCTTGAGCACACATGTATAGCAACAGGAGGTAGCCTTATATTATCTGATAGCACAAGAGTTAGAACATTTACTTGGTAGACATCCAAAGCCAGTTCTTAGATTTTGTAATGATTCATAGTTGAATACTCTGACCATTCAGCTGAATGGTACTCACAGGGCAGTAAATGAAAGTTTGAAGTTCTGCAGTATGGGTGTGGGTCTCCACTTTAATCTTGCTCCAGCATTTATTGTGAATTTTATATTTAAATCACATGAATGTGTAGTTAGGAAGCACTTACAGAAGGCAGGCCTGATATGCAGATGTTTACTTTGCTGTTTATGTGCCATGTTGGTAGGTTTTTTACCTTGCCTCTTTTGTCAGTGAAAACATGTTATGCCAGGTGAAGCAGTCTTACCATGAAGTACTCAAAATAACATCCCTAAGCATATCATATACTGGGGTGGATGGTACACAAACCCTGGATGAGTAGTGTTTGTTCACTGCACCAAAAAACAGATTTGAAACATAAAACTAGCTACTCAGAGCTTAATGGATAGCAGCCTGTTGTAGATATTTAGCCCATTATTTTTCACCAACTACAGCCTCCGTGTAGGATTCTAAAGGAATTATTCTACCTGAGGATTTGAGGAAAGCCTTGGTTATTTGTGAATAGTTAGACCTTTCCCCAAAGGGACCAGGTTTGAGAATGGTGGACTTCCAAGACTGATGTTTGGACTCGTCCTGAAAAAGTTGGCAGAAATTTCCATAGTGGAGAAAATGTGATGAATAAGCTAAGAAATGACAGTAAGATAAATAAGATAGTAAAAAAAAATCAAGATTAGAAAAATCAGGAAAAGAATGCTTTTGTTACTGCTTGTTATGCCTTTTGTTTCATGTACATCATAGCTTTACATAGATTCACACCTGATCTTTCAGGGAACAAACTACTACTTACTCTTTCATTTCTATTTGTCTATCATTGTGGATATTTCCTTGTGATAAACTATTAGATGTCACTAAAGTAAAAAATATAGATAATAAAAATGGCTTTTTGTCTTCGGTGAATAACCTAAAATCTAAGGCTGATCCTTGAATTCAGATGCTGTTCCCACTGAAGTGTACAGGAATTTTACTATGTACTTCAGGATATTTAATAACTAAAAATAATCACTCACTTCACTCTCAGATGAACCATGATTTTCAAGGGTACCTTTACTTTGTCTCCTACTGGGTGCAGTTTCTCAAGGTGCCAAATCTCTCAAATTCTGAGTTTGAAACTGCAGCTAAGAAGCACTGATTTCTAAGGGATGCCAAATATTGTTCCACTTTTCATCAAACATGAATTTTTCTTGCTCTATGAACAAAATCTCATGATCCTTTCTTTTTGTGCCTTCATAATGACAAGATAATTCCTTCTCAATATGTAACAATACTATGCTCTTTGTTTTCCTCCTTATTTAACTTACTAAGTCCTTACCTGTGAAAACTTGAGGTGAAAACTTGAGATGAAAACTTGGTCTGTTTAAAGCCAGTAGGTTTTTGCTAGGTAGTCAGATAGGTGTTCATCCCACTATTCTACTTATGTTACATGAAATAAGATGTTACAAACAAGCTTAGATTTGTCCTCCATTGCAAATACATGGATCACAGTATTTCCAAGAGGTGTAAAGGTGCATTAACTGGCAGAACGTGTTCCCAAACACAGCAGGAATTCATGCACTATGCACCTTTGTTATGTGCTACAGTTCCCTGTATTCTCTTGAGAGCTGGAGGCAATGCATAAATATAAGCAATGAAAAGTTAATAATTTGTTCTGCAACATGTGCTTTAGACATTCTGGTTCTTTAGAGAGGTAATATTTAATTCTACTCTTACATTAAGACAAACTTTACTCTCTAAAATTGTTCAGTTTATGTTAATCGAGTAACAGCAACTAAAGCCCTGAGATGGATATGTATGATTTACTTCTAATAATTATACACAGGAGAAGTATGTGTTTATCTTGCATAAAAAAGCTTCACACTAGTGAGCCTTACTGAGGGTATCTAGTAGACTCCTAGGGGCATATAAGTCAGCTCAGTCAAATCCTCCGAACTGATTTGGGATTTCGCAATCATGAATATGATGTCTATTATTCATGACCCACTTAGAACAATTTAGGATACTGAAAGAACCATTTAATATACTGAAAGAACTAAATCAAAATAATACTTCAGGAATGTAATCTAATCTGGACATGAGTTCAGCTGATAGCAGGAACTTTCTGTTATTGATCTTTAATGTAATATAAACACTACAAAGCTATATGTACCAGCATTCTGCAGCCATTTATACTGTAATGTAGAATAAAATAATTGACTTCAGAAGGAAAAAACGTGGAGTGAAGAATCTAGCTAAAATTTCAGAACAGAACAAAAAATATATGATGAAAAGAAGTTCCAGTATATAGTAGCTCCCCACTCTTTGTCTGAATTTTCATCACAGTAATGTATTAGGAAAATTATCTTATGTACTAAAAACAGCATGTGAGGCTTGAGACACACTGTCTCGGAGGGTTAGGCTCCTGCAGGTTCGTCCTTTGGTAAATTCTGGAAGAAATAAAAGAACACAACACATGAATACACTGTGAATAGTGACAATTTGTAATTGTAATATTATTTTGATGGCAGGGATATGAATACTTGTTCTATTAGAACTTCTAAAGATGATTGAAGCCTCCAAACTTTATTCTAATTGTCTTTCCTACAAAGTCACTCATCCAGACTGCATTAAAAAGAGAGCTTCTTTTGATTTCTGGTGGATCTTTGGCCTTGAGTGCAGGGGAGAAGTTTTTCTGCTCTTACCAGTCACAACTGCCTCCTCAATTTCTGCTGTCAGGTTCACATAAAGAATGGAAATGGGTGATTGTGGCCTTAGTAGCATTACAAGCTTGCCTACAATTTCTATATATTCAAACTACGGTGGCTACCAATCCACTGAAGCTTGGAGTCTAAATAAGTGACCAGCTTTTCAGAGATGCTGGTTAATCAACTTGGATTTTTTTGCTTAGGATTTTCCACAGGGCTCATGCATTGGTTTAAGTTTCTAGATGAAGATATTTTCTGATTTAATTTAATGTACTTCATGTCTCTTTACACAAAGTCTGAGTACCATTGTGACAGGCATGACAGAAAGGGGACAGCCAGGTTTTCTAGGTAAGGATCTCATGACTAAGGATCTCATGGAAAGGAATATGATTAAATATATTTTGTGTGCTTCTCATAAAACTACTGCATGCTTAGTGATTATGCAATTTACTGCTGTAAGTTTTAGCAGCATGTGTCTTCCACATGCTTTATTATCTGAATGTGTGTGCATGTTTTATACCTTCTTATGCAATTCAGCTGATGTGTAAGAACAGATTCCTTTGCAATTGTTTGAGTGTTGGCTCCAAAATCTATTTAAGCAATAGAATAATAAACATTGATAGATATTCAGAACTTTTAAATACAGTTCTGCTGCATTGATTACAATAAATTTGTATGTGATAGGTCTTAGGGAGTTAAAAATCAAAAAGAATCCAATCAGCTATTTAAAAAGGATGATATGAGAAAGTCCCTTCGTTAGCATAAAATATTCTATTCATCCTTTTGCTTTGGTTTCACTAAACAATCAGATTAATGTGCATTAATCATGGGTCACCACCTCTCACCTTTGAGTGAGTAAAATTTAATTTTATTCAATGCTCAACAGGCATGCCTTGAAGATTTAAGTTTGGTGCATATTTATAGCAGTCTTCAGATTAAACTGAAATCTATTTTTTAAATTCAGAAGAAAAAATAAAGTAAACTGACATTTGACCTGAACAGGAAGCAAAACTTATTAAAAATGAAACCAGGTTCCACCCTGCATTCATTATAGGGTATGGCAGGTTTTCATGTCAATCTTTCTAAATGTGGGTAACATTCTTGTCTCTCAGTGTATGAAAAATTATAGTGATGGGAATTTTGTTGTTGGCACTGCATAGGGTAGTATTAGACCTCATATTCTCTAAAATTCACTGCTCAAATAATTTTAGAGAGATGCAACTTACTTTTTGTAGAGTTTTCATAGCATCACAGCACTATCATTCTGAATAAAACTGGCATAAATATTAATCTGTGTCCCTGGTTAGGAGAAACTGCACTAGGATGCAGATTGTTGTAGCAGCACAGTAACATGTCTGATGGGTGTTCTCTTCCAGATGTTCTGATAAAGGACTCCAAGTGGACGAAGCTGTATTTTGGAGAAGGCCAGGCAGCTCTTTCCTTTACTCATCTGAACAAAGATGATGAAGGTTTATACACCCTGCGCATGGTTTCAAGAGGGGGAATTAGTGAATGCAGTGCATACCTATTTGTAAGAGGTAAACTTTTAATGTGTTTCTTCAGGAGAAATTCAAAAGAGTATTATAAAGTTTAGTTTTATGAAACAATCCCATGTAATAACTGAAGTACAAAAGAAATTTAGCCCTGTGGTATTTCATAGTCATTTGATGTATGTATAGTAGTCTGTATTAAAAAACAGTCACCTTACGTGAGAACATTTTGTTTCCTGAAGAACCAGAGAAACCATTCTTGTGAAGAAAAAACTTGTTTCTTTCTTTGTCATCTCCTTTCCTGGAAGGAAATAAACATCATTCCATACAATCAGTTCTCACTGTGATGGTTTTAGCTTTAGAGATTGGAAACTGTGAATGAGCCTTGCTGGGCATTCTCGTATCTTGTGCCTAGCCTTAGGGATATGTGCAAGAGAAAGCAAAAGAAATATTCCCACCATTATAACAGCCATATTCATGTCATTAACCAGAGAAAAGACGCAAAGTAAGAAATTAGCTGACAGAAGAAATACAGTTTTCACAAGAGGTATAGATAAAAGGAGGTAAATGTATTAAAATAGAATAAAGGTCAGAATTTTTCATCACATTTCCATGCACAGCTTTCAGTGAAGTGAGAATGAGCTTCCACATGCACCTGTGAGCAGAACTTAGTATTCACTTTTATTTTTTTTCATTGAAAGATGAAAATATTTCTGGTTGAGCACTTCTTTCACTCTCTTATATACATTGGACAACATCCTTGATGGGGGCAAATGGGAACAGCCCCACTGAAGCCACTGTAGCTGTATTAATTTTAAACCTTGTTCTTCTTGGAAACATATTGGAACATATATGCCTTGTGGGAGTATCATCCAGACAGTTTGTATGGGGTAGAGGGGGTGAGTGTCTTTTTCAGGGGGTCAAAATCCAACTTCCTCACAGGACTAGTGCAAGAGTTTCATCAGCTTGGCAGTGTGTCTTGAACAAGCCACTCTGGAACTCTGTTCTCATTAGAAACAATTTGCTAAAGGTTTTTATGTCCAGGTTACCTTCCAAGAAAGTCAGTACTCAGGTGAAAAACACCCACTAATATATAAAAACTTAGAAGTTTTTGTTGTAGTGATGGGTTAATTTTGGGTACCTCTCTTGTCCATTTTATGCTGTATTTGATCCCTTTGCATGTTCAGGACCCTGGCTTTGAGCTATGTCCTCTGGAGTCTCTAGTGTTGTCTGTTGGCCATTTTCTTGCCTTTTTTCATGTAGGCTGTGATCTGATACTGAGCACTGACTATTTCAGAACTGATTGGGATTAGACTCTATAAATTTAGATTCTATACAGGGTGGTTTTTTGTTATAGAAATCTTCCTTTAAAGGGAGAGATCTTTACCTGCTACGAGATTTCATTAGGAGTTGTGGGTCCAGATTAGTCAATATCTCTCAAAATGAAGCCACAAAAGGATATCTTAAAGGAGGTATTGTAAGACTATAAATAAAACGTAGCATTATAAATGTTCCAGGAGTTTGAAAATTTTTTATTCTTTAAGAGATTTGTTTTCCTGAACTACACGTTCTTTACTGAGTACCTTGGTCTGACTAGTAACACACTGAGTCACAACTTTCAATGTGACAGAATTTCAAAAACACATGGGTGGGTTAGACTTTTAATTCTCATGAAAAATATTAGGTGTTTGATTCCTAAAAAGCTTTTCTCTCCTCAGAAATATCCTTGAACATTTTATCTGTATAAAAATATAGACATTATGGTCCTGAATCATTATTGTAGTGAATTAGTATGTCATGAAATGTTTGGTTTTCCACAAGTAGCACAATGAAGTGGAAGTCTTCCCTTTGCCTTTTTGATGTATTTCAGAGGGGTTGGGGTCAAAACCAATTTATTTTTATTTGTGGTCCAGATGCCGATGCATTGATCGCAGGAGCACCAGGGGCACCAATGGATGTTAAATGCCATGATGCTAACAGAGACTATGTTATTGTTACCTGGAAACCACCAAACACAACCAGTGAGAGCCCAGTTATTGGATATTTTGTTGACAAGTATGTAAACATTAGCATTTATTTAATTTTGTTAATTGCCAGAAATATGTATATACTGAAGAGAAAAAAATTACCATTATATCCTTTCAAGGTGTGTGTTCTTTAGATATACTTTTACAGACACTTGGCATTGGAACTCAGTTACACACTGTGTTAAATTACTAGATTGTTCCCTGGCAAACTTTTAGCCCAGATGATTTAGTACTTTCACAGGCAATTCTGGGCACAGTCTGGGAATTAGCAGGGGCTGGAGGCCATTCCAAGTAATATTTGCAGGCAGACACATTTTATCATACACTTAAAATGTTCAATAGTATGGATGTGGGCACATCAGAGAATGAGCCCTGACAATATTTAATTTATAAAAGCTAGAATCCATGGGCATCTTGAATTAGATTTAGTCTCTTTAATCTCTATACTGCAAAAGCGGAAATCTAGGAGTTATTACATTATCGTTCTATTTCTTTTTTAAATGTAGTACATCAGGAGCTCAAGGCCTGGACTCCTGGGAGCTGGTAGTTTAAATCAGACTGGCAGGCCTCTGTCCTTCAGTCAGCTTTGCTCTTTGCTGGGGTTTCAGCTCAGTGCAGGCAGCTGGTGAGCTGGGGAACTGAGTGCTGTTTTGCATGTCCTTCCACTGAAGTGAATGCTTGCTCCTTGTAGCTAGAACATCTGATCCTTAGTGTCTGAAACTGTCAGTCAGCAAGGCATTACTGAAATGATTTAATAATCTATACTACTCTGCACTTAAAAGCAATATTTGCAGCTCATTGCTGTTTGCTACCCTGTCATTTGGTCTAGTTCAATCATAACTATCTGGGAATAGCTGGGAAAATAGTGGCTTATGAATGGCAGTCGGAGGAAATTAACTTGAGACCTGGGGACTCCACCATCTATATCCAATTTACACAGTGCATAGATCATAGGAGTATTTCACCTATATTGTGTATAATCTAGTCAGATGTGCCATTTGACACATTGCTTGTATCACTGCAGTGCCAAGGAGCCCTTGATCATGACACAACTTTTTTCTGATACTGTCAGGGCAAAAGAGAGTCTTCTACACAAAAGTAGGACACAAACTATATATGTACACACAAAGCAGTCAGTATGAGGACATCACTCTGCTTCTTGATGACTCCTATACTCTGTGGCCCAGTCATTTTGGGAGGGAAAGGCACAAAAAAGTTTATTTTAAAATATGACAAGGAAGAGATGGAAAAGATTAGGTGAATCTTGCAAATTCATCATGTTCTGTGGAGATGAATATTAAAAATGAAAGTGAATAATTTATGCTTTATATGGCAAGGAAGAGAACCAAACAGAAGGGAAGCAGAGAGATTTGAAAAGGCCAAAAACCATGGAAGAAAAATGACCTCTACATTATGAAAAAAATATGAACAGGGTGGGAATTGGTTCTCTGATCAGAGAAGAGGTATAAAGTGTGTGACTTTAATTAATGAGATGTAAGGTTTAGCTCCTCAGCTTAGTGAAGGTGACTTCTGTGGTTCTGACCTGGTGTGTGTAGCATGGAGCATATTTATTGTGAGAGGATACTGACAAATGCCATCTTCTGCTATTCCAAGATGTGAAGTAGGTCTGGAAAACTGGGTCCAGTGCAATGATGCTCCTGTAAAAGTCTGCAAGTATCCTGTGACTGGTCTTTATGAGGGACGGTCTTACATATTCCGTGTGAGAGCAGTGAACAGTGCTGGCATTAGCAGGCCTTCTCGAGCCTCGGAACCAGTTGCAGCGCTTGACCCTGTTGACCAGGAGAGAACAC
>VYZT01033105.1:82103-95217 GCA_013400735.1 Pomatostomus ruficeps | reverse complement strand
TCCCATCCCATCCCATCCCTGCCTTGCCCTGGGATAGCAGCGGTGCCACATGCCTGCAGCCGCAGCCCCTGGCTCGCTGTCTGTGTCTCAGTTTCCCTACTCAGGATGAGGGATATGTGGAATAAGGAATTCCCTAAACAGACTTCGGATTAAATTCTTCCCTTTGGGACTTGTCCTCCCTGGCTTCGGGGCGCACCCACAGAGTCGGGGAACCCTCATGGGGTGGACTGGGTCGGGAAGGCGTCGGTCACTGCAGGATAATTCCCCCGTGCCCTGCCCGCATGCTCCCCTGGGATGGGAAAACCCCGCCGAGCTGTTTTTGGGGCCAGCACAGCCCTGTGCCTCCCGTGGCCATCCCAGGGGACATCTCCTCTCTCCCGCACAGTCCCGACGAGTCCAGAGAACAATTACCGACTAACGAGCCCCGCAGCCGCAAAGTCAGAGCGGCTCCAGCTCCGGCCGCGGTGCAAATTACGGGGAAATGGGGATTTTGGCATTCAGCTGCACCGCCGTCATTAGGAATAATCGCGAGATGCCCCTGCCAGGGACGAGGCTGCGGGGTGCAGGGAGGAAGGCTGGGGAATGGAAATGCGGTAATTACGGGCTAATTGCCGAGTGACGAGGGGCGCTGAACGCCGCTGCCTGCGATGGGGCGGCACTTGCAGCCCTGGGACACCACGGGACGCTTTTCATATCAAATATACCACAAACACATCCAAAATAAACGATTCTGGGTTGTTTCCCCCCTTCTTGGCGGTAAATAATTTATTTCCAAGTGGCCATGAGGGGGAAAAAGGAAAGGGGAAGAAGGGATGCAGCCTCTTGGGGATGGTGCCTGGGCAAGGCTGGCACCCACCAGTGTCACCAGTTCGCAGCGGCCCTGCCGTGCTGAGCCCAGGGCTGGGGCAGCCACAGCTCCAAGGGAAGCAGCGAGCCCAGAGCTTTCCCCTCTGCAAAGCCCTGCAGGAGAGGCAGCAAGGCAGGAACCTCCCTTTTCCTGGCCACGTTATTGGGGTGTCACCCACTGAGCCCTCAGCATGGAGCCCAGGCCAGCAATTAACTTTTAAAATTAATTTTTAACTAAATTAATGCACTGGTGCCTCCCTCTCCCGTTTGGAGTGAGCACCTTTATCAGCGTCGAGTGGCAGGGAATGCATTTCTGTAGCTGCCTGCAGGATTCAGGAGGAAATACCCCCAACCCCCTGATTTTTCAGCCCTGTTTAATTTTAGCCCAATAAGGACGGCTGGTGCTCCCTCCTGAGTTACAGGTTACAGTGTCCAGCATCCCAAATCGCCCCAGCCTCGGTGCAGGGCTTATCCCTGGATGGCTGGCAGGGTCTGGCACAGCCTCCTCAGGGGCTTAGTGGGATTTGAGAGGGGATTAGACACCAAAGGGGATAACAAGGGAGGATGAAAGCTTAGAGGGAATAAAAGACCCCGCGCGTGGGGGTGAGAGGCAAACGCTAATTGCCTGGGGCTGGGAAGGAGGATTCCCTCCAGGATGGGGGGGATTTATGGCTCTGGGCAGGATGGGTGCACAGGCCAACTGAAGTGGCTGCAGCCAGGGCCTTTCCCTAAAAACAAAGCTGAGATTTCTCCCGAGTTTGAGTGTACATATTCATGTGCAAAAAGTACTTGGAACGGGAAGTAATTCTGAAGAAAGCAGCCCCAGCTTGGGGTCAATTTGTACCCCGGAGATTTAAGTCTGTCGGTGCCCTGTTTGATACAACCCCGGTGCTGGCACTGAGCAGGTAAATGACGGAGCCTGCTGCTTTCCGTGGCGTGGCATTCCCCAAACACTCCTATTTCAGGAGGAAGGGAGCCCATGCTGGGCTGGAACTCAGCAGCTCCTCCGTGCCGGCTCTGCAGCCCCGCGCTCATCCCTGGCAGAAGCAGGAGCAGGGCAGGCTCTGGCAGAGGGATGTGCTGCCTGCAGGAGCCAGCCTGGGGTCCCTGCTGCCTTTGAGGACTGTCCCCCTGGCTGGTGTGGGCCATGTGCCCAGATTCAGTGAGAGGTCAAACCCAAACTCCCGGAGACTCGGAAACAAAAGCCACCAGTGCCAACCCCCTGTGCCTGGTGGCCATCAGGGCCAGGCTGACATGGGCAGTGGGTGCCACAGCAGAGGGGAGATGGGTGTGCCAGCACTCTCTGCACGGGGTTTGGGGGTCCCTCCTCTCCCACTGCTGGCGTGGGTGGGATCTTTCCCCACAGTGATGATACCTGGGGGTCCCCTCGGGGCTGGATGGCTGCAAATCAGCTCTGTGGGGTAAGGAGCAGCTCAGGGCAGAGGGGCAGGGGTGCTCTGCAGCGTGGCTCCTCGCTGCACACCATGGCGGTGGCATCATCGCTGCCTCAAATCCTGCTGAATATGGGAGAAGTTCCTGTCACGGGGGCAGGGACAGGGCTTGCAAATGCAAGGATCCTCATCCATGGGCTGCTGAGTGGGCTCCTAAACCCCCTGGCCCTGGGAGGCTGCACAGGCCCCGGGTAGGTGCAAGCCTGCCAGGGGCACGCAGATGTGTGGAATGCGGTGATGGCACCCACATCCCTCCTCCAGCTGTGTGCAAACCCTCACAGGCCTTCATTCTTCCCCGTGGTGGCACCACCAGCTCCATCTCTGCTCTGCTCCTCCCGGCCTGGGCACAGGAGAAGGGGCTCTCTCCCGGCTGACGGGACGCACACACCTCACCCCGTTCCCAGGTGATGGTCACCGGGATGCTCTTCACGCTGCTGGGCAGGGCCCCTGTGGGGTTAGGAATGTGCTTTTCCCGGCTGGATCTTGCTCTGCCCTCATCCCACACGAGGATTTCTCCTCCAGTGACTCTGGCCTGTGGATGGGATATGCAAGGGCTGCACTGAAAGGCAGCTCTGCTCCTACCAGGAGCTGAACGCGGACTGAGGCTGGGCTGTGGATGAGCAGGAGATTGCCTGGGATTTAACAGGCATTTTAAGACCCGCCATAAACCCCAGCCCTCGCTATTTAGAGTCGTTAAATGTCCCCCGGTTCATTCTGCAAAGGGTAGGCACATTAACCTGCCGGCCGGGCTGCCCTCTGCTAACCACATCCTCATCACACCAGCGCCCCTGACATTTGAAACTGCTCTCTTTTCCAAACCCTCTGCCCGCTTTCCTTCCCAACCCCACATTCTGAGGCTGGCCATTTGCTTCTTGTCGTTCCTGAGGCTCGTACGGCATAAATGATACTATGGAGGGAGAAGGAAAAATCCGTTACTGCAGCATCAGGGATAAGCACGCCTCCATCACTCACTTGTGCTCGAATTAACACATGAAAACTGCAGGGAGAAGCCCTCCCTTGGGAGCGAGGGGCAGGGCAGAGCCTCACCCCTGCCAGGGCTCACGCTGCCTGTTCTGCCTTCGCCACCTCTCCTGCCAGCTCCCATTTCTATGGAAACCTGCCCTCCTCACTCCTTCCCCTGCCTGCACTCTGGCTAATTTTAGGAAATCAACTTTCCTCTCTCTGAGGAGTTGTCTGGATGGAGACGCCACTGGGGCAGGCAGTGCTGTCCCCCTGTCCCCCAGGACCTGGCAGCCCCTGCCCATCACTGCCAGGGGCCACGCAAAGCTCGGGGTGGCTGCACACCCCCGTTCCTGCTCTCCTCAGCAGGGAAAGGCAGGACTCCTCCTTATCCCCACATTTTCCATCTGCTCCGGGTCCTTCCCATGGATGCCTCTCCTCTCCTCTCCCAACGCTCCTTATCTGTGCTCCCCCCATCGCTCTCCCCAGCTTTGTTTACATCAGTAAAACGCTTGTCCGGGTCAAACACCGCTTCCTGATAAACACATTTCCATTGATTGCTGGGAAGAAAAAGAATCCTCCAGAGCTGCACGTTCTCTGCTCTGGGAATCAATAACCTCCAAATCCCCCTTGTTATCCCCCACCTTGTGAGGAGGGTGGGCTTTGGGGACCCCCCAGAGTGGAGGCCCCCACTGGTGCTGCTGGGGACGCTCGTGTGTGGCTGCAGAGTGATTTGGCTGCGAATCCACAATCGATACAGGGGAATTTAAAGGGATTAGGCTGCTGCCACTGCCGCAAACGTGCTGCTCCCCATCGCGGTCTGCCCTCCTGGACTTCACGAGTGACGTGTGTGGCCCACACTGAGGCCCCCAGGGTTCACTCAAGAGACATTTTTTAGGCCAAAAATGCTGAACAACACAGAATTTACTGTGAAAAATGGTGCTTTGCCCACCCGTCCAGCCAGAGGTTCACCTCCTCCATGGCAAAACCCACCCAGCACCAGCTGGGAGCATCCCAGCCCAGGCAGCCCCACCGTTCAGTGCAGGGAGAAAACAAATTCAATTATAGTAATAAATAATTAATGATACATCATTAACAAAGACATAAAAATTATAAATAATGATCTGGGCTGGGAAGAAAGAAGCCCAAGTGCTCCGTGGGGCCCGTGTAAACTACCAGAGGCCCGGCCCAAGGGAGCCAGCAAGGCGCTGTGTGATGGAGCAGAAGGAGCCGTGATGAATTCACAGTTTCCATCAGGCTTTAATGAAGCCCTTCTGAGAGGCTGTGAAGGCAACGAAGATGGGAGGTGAAAGTTCGTTATGGATTGGGAGCTGTCTGGGAGACAGAGGGAAAGATAAAGGTGTCGGGAGGTGATGAAGGCACACGATGAGCTGGGACACCTCCCGGGGGCTGCCAGGGATGCTCCGTGCCCGCTCCCAGAGCCGGGCTGGTTCCACAGCAGGAGCTGAGCCTCATTCATCGCCGCTGTGAGCGTTCATTCAGCAGGAGCACTGGCTTCGCTGCTGCTGTCTCCGCCTCCCTCGCTCGCTGCCCACAGCCCGCACATCCTCATCCTCAGCATCCTCAGCGGATCCTCAGCGGATCCTCAGCGCATCCTCAGCATCCTCAGCGCATCCTCAGCATCTCAGCGCATCCTCAGCGCATCCTCATCCCCCCCAGGCTGGGTTTGCCCAGCTCAGCCCTCCTGCTGCTGCCAGGCTCCCTGCTGCCCGTCAGAGCCCACGGACCACAGCTCCAGCAGGATTGACACCCGGTCCATCCTGATTTCCAGCCAGCCCTGGTTCGGGGGGGGCTTTGGGGCTGCCATGGGGACGCTCCTGCCTCTCCTGGGGTGTCAGCTCTGTGTCTTTGCTGTTCCTTCCTCGCCCTCATCTGAGAGGGTTGGGAGGACCTTTCCCAAAGGCAAATCAAGGCCCTGGGGTACCCAGAATTGAAGGTGGGGGTGGAGTTGCCCCCCCCAGCCCCCCAGTCCCACTCAGCCTCCCGCCTCCAAGCCCCCGTGCGAGAGCTGCAACCCCCAGCGCCGCCCCAACCCTGCCCTGCTGGGATGGATTTTTAAAATTGGATTGTGACAAACATTTAATACCTAATAGAGCTCACACCAGCACAGTTAATTAAGAAGGTGACTAATCCAATTCACTCGTGGGAGAGCGGAGAGGGAGGAGAGCGGGAGAGGGAGGGAGAGAGACAGGGAGCCGGTGTTGGTGTGGGGAGCGAGTAGAGAAAATCACTTCAGCTGCTGTCGCCCGTCAGTTCATTTTGGGGGTGCACACTCCAGGAACAAGGACTTTCCTTCCCTGTTTCACACTCGGGAGCTGCTGAGGAGAAGCTGAGCTACCCCAGGCTCTGTGGGAGCCTCCCAGGCCAGGTGAGGGTGGAAATCCATGGCAGCTCTGGTACCGGCAGCTTGGGGCTCAGCCACAGAGCTGCCCGCAGCCCAAACCCCGTTTTTATTCTACAACACCCCCTCGAGGAGTTTCTGCAGCTCTGGAGGGGCTGCTGGGACAGAGCATCCCCCGCTCCGCATGGCACCGCGCTGCCGGAGCCGTCCCAGGCACGTCGGGCCGGCCGCGCCAGCTGTGCCAACATCTGTATGCCGCTCACACGCCGTCCCCCCGGAGTTGATAAATAAAACAAGCGGAGTTATTTTGGCCCCGGGGACAGCGCTGTCTCCCGGAGCACAGAGCGGCTCTTTCTCCGGCGCTCCGAGGCGCCCGAGTTCATTGTCATTCCCCCGCGGAGAACAGGACGCGGATTGAGCCGCGGTGCCCATCTGCGGAGCGCCGCCGGAGAGAGACTCTCTTCATATTAGCGCCTGAGGGCATCAATGGCGCTTTTCAACGCGGCCCGAGGGAAACAAAAGGTCGGGGCGAGGGAGAGCGTGTGGGGGAAGCCGGACAGGGACGGGGGACTGGGACGGAGCCGGGGGAGGAGGGCGAGCAGGATGAGCTGCAGGGGAGGACAGGGGCGGAAAGCAGAGATGGAGCAGCTCCAGCTAAGCCGTGTTTCCTGCAGAAAACGAGGAGCTGGGGGTCTCCAGGGTGCAGGCAGCAGTGCCACAGGTGCCAAGGTGCCGGAGCAGCGCCCAGCCCCAGCCCAGCTGCAAAGGACCCCGCGGGGAACAGCCCCGCGCGCTCAGCAGCGTCCCACCGCAATTAGGGGTCATTAAGCAAGGCCGGCAAAATGGGATGCTACCTGAACAACGTGACAAGCAGATGGGTTAAAATCGGCGAGGAAAAGGATGAAAAACCCAAAGGAAAAACCAACCGAGCTCTGCGCAGGGATGCTGCCAGGCCGGGGCCAGTGGCTTCCGTGGGCAGAGGGAAAAAAAGCGCCCACTGGGAAGCTGTGGGTGTCCCGGGGTGCACGGGGTCAGGCCGCGACAGCGCCGAGTAATTAATGAGGAATTACACCACCAGCCCATCCCTCCCGCGGCCAGCAAAGCCCCCAGGGCGCTCCCAGCATCCTCCCCCTCTGCAGGAAATAATTACTTAAGTTGAAATTATTTACCAAATGAGGCAATTCTCGCCGCGCTATCTCGCAGCCGCTTGCCTGGTTTACATTGTTACTAGTGCTACATAATAAATTAACTGTGTAATTAAAGACAACTTTAATGCTGATGCTTTGCAGAGGGATTTTCTTTTAAGTCTCCCTGCAAGTGCCAGCACCACGCGTTCAGCGAGGGGCTGTGGCCGTGGGCAGGGACCACGCAGGACGCTGATCCCCCGCGACAAACGTGTCCCTGGCTTCCCCGAGGGACAACAACCAGATCGAATCAAATCAATCTGCATTTTAATTACCAGCCACGCTCTCTCGGCGGGGATGCTGCAGTGGGAGCCGCCAAAGCCGCCCCGGGCGAAGCTCCCTGCTTGTCCCCGCGTTATTTAGCAGGGACACGGATGCGCCCCATCAACAGGACCTGTTCCTGACTGGTGATCAGCCAAGCGAGGCCGCAAACCCCACGGGGATTAGAGGACACATCCACCAAAAAAAAAAACAAACAAGGAAAACAAACAATGCACTTCAGGAATCCGCGTTTGGGGTGATTTCCGCTGACTGACGTGATTCCAGCCAAAACGAGGGAAGCCATCAGGGACGTGGCTCAGGAGCCTCGCTGGGGAACATTTCCCTGATGGAGATGACGCTCCAGGAGCACCCTGGTGGGCCCTGAGCTCCAGCGGCGGGGATCACGGGGGCTGTGTGCCCCAGCACCGGCTCTGCTCCTCCGGCAGCTCACCCACCCTGGCTCTGGTGTGACACGGGCGGGGCTCGGAGCGGGCAGGGCTCGGGGGTCACCTCCCCTGCTGGCCACCGGCTGGAGAGCCACCGCCCAGCCTTCCATCCCTGCTGCCAGCAGCCAGCACGGCCCAAATGCATCGGCATTGATCGGCAATCAATGCTCAGAGCCCGGGCAGCCGGGCAAGGGACAGCAATGGCACCAGGAAGCCACGTGCCCGGCCAATGCAAACGGGACAGCTTTCCCCTGGGACACTGCCACACATATCCCGCTGTTGTCCTTTTTCTGGTGATTTTGGGGGAATTTGGACCTCTTCCTAAATCCCAGCCACCCCCAGGTGGGCAGGGCAAGGCTGGGGGAGAATGTTTGCAAACCCATTTGCACTCCAGAAGCAGACCCAGCACCCAACGGAGCACTTCCGCTGCAGGCACCTCTGCAGCTGCATCCCCAGCCCTGCGGGAGCCCAGCTGGGATATTCACGGAATCACAGGATCATCAGGTTGGAAGAGACCTCCAAGATCATCGAGTCCAACCCATGCCCTGACATCTCCTCAGCTCAACCCTGGCACCGAGTGCCACATCCAGGCTTTTCTTAAACACATCCAGGGATGGTGACCCCACCACCTCCCTGGGCAGATGATTCAAGTACTCCATCACTCTTTCAGTAAAAAACCTCCTCCTAAAATCCAACCTAAATTTCTTCCCAAATGAGTGAGAGAAAGGCGGGAGCTGCCCTGGGGATGAAGGACAGAGAGCTGAGTTAATGTCTCCCTCCCGTGATGCTTCTCATGAGTGCAGGGGAAGGGGAGAGCAAACCCCTCACCTCTGCCAAACCGTCCTTTGGGACAACAGCCATTACCAAAGGACTTCCCTACACCTCATTTAGTGTCCCCACAGCCTGAGGGATTTGTGACCTCCTCCAACAGGAGAGAGTCCTGGCTGGGCCGAAGGAACGTCCCACGTCCATTTGGATAATTACCCACATGGATAATTTCTCTAGCACTGATCCACACCACCACACACCGGCAAGAGGCTCCAAACCTCGTCCTCGCATGGAGACTTGCTGGAGTCCACATTGAGGAGAGAGGTGGGGAGCAGAAATGCCTCCCCAAAATCTTTCATTTAGCAAAAAGCTGAGAGAGAGAGGTGGGGGGCGTAGGAGGTGGTAGCTGCGATGGTTTTTAGAACATCCTGGGTCAAGCTGCCCACAAACCCAAACAGCTGAGAAGCAAAATGTTCAGATGAAGATCTCCGCTCACCAGACCTTTGAGGACAGGGACCTCAGCAGCCCTTACACCTCTGCTGTCCTTTTTCAGGCGATTTTGGGGGAATCCAGACCCCTTCCTAAACCCCAGGGAGCATGAGGGCAGAATTTAGCATCCCTGGGATTTTCACCCCACCAGTGAATCCGGCAGCAACCGGCCACAGAGTGTGAAACGCCCACGTGGGAAGGAGGAGAGCGGACATGGGACACCCCACGGCTGTGACACCCCCACCTGCTCATCCTGTCCCAACTTTTGCCATCCCAGGCACTCCCGTGCCAGCAGGACAAGCTCACCATGAAGGCTTTTTGAAAGCCCCGTGTTTTCCTGAAGGCAGCTGGGGGAAGCCAGGAGACAGCCGAGGCAGCTGCCTTGCCGAGGTTCCCGCCCTGTGGATGGAAATTATGGAAATGCCAGGCTGTGACATTGCAAAGGATCAAATGGAATATAGAAAATAGAAAATAGAGCGAGGGGGGGAAAGAACCAAACAATTAACCCGGGGCTTATCAAGGAGCTGCCGGGATAAACTCTGAGGGCTAATTATAGAGGGAAAATTAAATCGAGAATCAAGCTCTGAGCTGGAGACAACAAGCTGGGGGGAACAGAAAGGCACAGGTGGAGAGGGGCTCTCAGCACCCCGGGGCAGTCCCTGGGTGGGGTGTTTGGCGCTGAGAGTTTGGTAAGGAAGGGTTTTCCTTTTGGTATTCCCCACGGGAAGGGGCTGGAACGGCTCAGCGACATTCCTGTGCCTGGGTGATGGCGAGGCCAGGAGCTTTCAATTCCCCTGAGCCCGGCTGCAGCACCTCCCCCTGGGGCTTTGAGGCAGCCGAGAGGGAAAATCCGTAATTAAAGTCAGCTGGGACCGTGCCGGGCATCCCGGGACTCACTCCGGGCACGGGGTAAGGGAGAGCGGAGCTGCCTTGGGAGATGTGGGAGCGACACCAATCCCTTCAGACCAAGGGACAGACAAACGGCACCTGCTGAACCCGCCCTGTATTTTCTATTTTATTTTTTAATTTCCCATCTCTTCTGATTTCCTTATTTTTTTTTCCTTATTTTTCACGCAGCGGGGTGGGTGAGGGAAGAGCAGGAACTAACCCTGCTGTCAAACAGGTCCTGCAGAGCCCCTGAGCTCCGAGCACTCGATGCCATCGAATCCAGCAGCTGCCTCCCAGTAACTCCAGCAGCAAACTGGGCTCAGAGACCAGCACCCAACAGCCGGGAGCACCCGAGCACCCCTGGATTTTACCTCTCTGGGATTTCTCCCCTGGCTCTGGGCTGCTGCTCCCCGGCTGGGCCCGCGTTATGGATGGAGGCAGCGCCTAACGTCATCGACGTTTTGTGTCTCATTACAGGCGCAATTAAAAGGCGAGAGGATTACAGGCGCTGGCTGCATCATGTCCCCGTCCCTCAGCCGCCTCGCGCTGCCTTTATCTCTTCTGCCTGGGCAGTTCCGTCGATGAATTGACTTCTTCCCCCGCCTAATTTATGGCTCCTTTATGTCTGTTTATATAATAAGGTTAAACATCTACTTTACACCCTACATGCTCGTACTTGTTAATTAGCGTTTTTCTTGGGGTTTATTGGGTTTGCCGCGGGCTCTGACAGGAGGAACAGGAGCAAGGAGAGGGCTGGGACCCCAGAGACTCCCTGTGCCAGGGCAGGAGCTGCAGCCCCCCCAGCCCAGCGGGTCTGGGTGCCTGGTACCCCCAGGAGCTGCGGGTGAGGCAGTCAGAGCTGCAGCCGTGGCAGGGAAGGGCTCCCATGGGATTTCTGCCTCTCAGTGCAGTTCCTGAGCTGTTTTAAGGGACCGGGGAGCTCGAAGCACCCCCAGCAGGGGAACAGCAAGAGATCCACGTGTGCCCCCAGGGCTGCTGCCCACGGTGACAAACTGTCCCTGCAGCCTCACCCGGCTGGTGCTCAGATCCACCTGGAGAGTCCCTGCAAGCAGATTCGGGGTGCGGGGCAGGGCAGGGAGCTCTCCGGGGGAGGGGCTGGAGACCCTGGTACCCCACAAGGAGCGTGGGGAGCCCAGTCTGTCCCTGTCCCTGCCCGCAGAGCCACCTCACCTGCCAGGACCTGAGCCCAGAGGAACCTCAGCCTCAGCCCAGACACAGACTTGGTTTGTCCTTGGTTTGTCAGCTCCGTTCCCAGCACCAGCACGATGAGCCCCAGCACCAGCGCGGGTTTTGCCAGCCCTGGCAGTGGGGTTCTACATCATGGACCCCCCATGCGGGCCCAGCTCTGCCCTTCGGCCCCAGAAACTGCCCCAGCGACAGCTCCGACTCCCCGGAGTCACCACCTCAGGTGCCTGGGGAGGACCCTCTCCTCCCTGCAGGCTGGCGGGGCTGCTGCTGCTCCCCGGCCCCTCTCCCACCGAGTACCCCTGTGCAAACCCGGGGCTTTGTGCCTCTGCTGTGGGCACAGACCCGCGGTTCAAATGAACAGCCAGAACCAGGCTCGTGCTCTGCCAAAGGTGCAGGAAAAGCCCCTCTGACCCTTCTGCCGGCCCAGCCTCCTCCTCTTGCCCGTTCCCCGTGCCTCAGTTTCCCTGCCTGCAGACACACGTCCCGCGGGCGTACGGGGCAGGGATGCAATCCTCAAATCCGACCCTTCCGTGAGACCCCCGTGGCACAGCGGGCGATGGGGGCTCTCAACTGCCCGGCCGGCACACAGGCAGGAGCTCAGAGCGGCGAGGGGCTCCCGTTTCCAGCCAGGACGGCGGGATGCGGGGATGCTCCTTTCCCCGGGGTACAGAGCGCCTCAGCGAGCCCCGCGCCTCTCCGGGAAGGGTCCCCCGCCTCTCCAGGAAGGATCCCCCGCACCGGGCTCAGCCTTCTCCTGCTCCCCGGAGAGATGTGTTCTGCCCGAAGCCATAACAGGTAACTGCTAATGAAGCACGCCTAATTAACGCGTTCCACAGACGCACCCTCGGCATCCCTTCCTCCAGACGCTCCGCCACCCCTCCGCCAGCGGCGACCTCGCCGAGCGAGCGCTCGCTCCTCTCGCCGCCTTCAAAAGTCGCAGCTCCGCACAGGCTCGGGGAGTATCCTCAGCCCCAAGGTCTGCCACGGCCCCTGCCAGGAGTCCGCTCTCCTCAGGAAAGGCACCGCCGCTGCCGGAGCAGGCGGGAGAGGAGGCGAGACCCGCGTTCAAACTTTGGCGAATTGAAGCAGAAAGCCGCGGCTGAGGCTCGGCAGAGCCTGGGTGGGCTCCGCGTTCGCCGACAGCATCCCCGCGCCGCGGCAGCCGGTGCGGGAGGGGGGAAAGGCTGCTCAGGCTCGTTCCCAGCTCCCGGAGTTGGGGGTGCTGCTGCCCCCAGCAGTCGTGGGAGTCGTGGGCGAAGGGAGGGAGCGGGCTGGGAAGGAGAGATGGAGTCTGGCTTTGCCGGGGAGAGGGTGCGAATAAGCCCCCCAGCGCTGCCTGCAAGGATGCAGCAGGAGCCTCCTCCCTCCGCGAACTGGCTCCCTGTGACGCAGGTGCCAAGAGCCAAATCTCTTCATTGCATTCCAGCCACAAAAGGAACTTGCAGAAAGTGCGGGCAGCCTTTACCCCCCCCAAAAAACACCCAACACCCCCCGCCCCTCTTCCCTCGCACAGCCGCCCGCGGCCGGGTCGGGGAGACGCCGCGGGTCCCTGCGCGCCCTCCGCGCTCCACTCCGCGCCTCCGCCCGGCCGGGGCTGCACAGGGGGAGCACCCGGAGCAAAGAGCCCGGGCGGCTGGGGCGCGGCTGCTGCGAGGCCGGGGGCGCGGGGCAGCGGAGCGCAGGGAGCTGCGGAGCGCGGGGAGAGCGGGGCAGAGCTGCGCGGAGCCGTCACACGGAGCTCAGAGCCGCGGAGCGCGCAGCCCAGACTGCGGAACGCGGTACCGTGAAACCCCGAGCGCGGAGCCGGAGCCCAGAGCGTGGAGCCCAGAGCGTGCATCTCGGAGCCCGGAGCAGAAAGCGCGGAGCCGGAGAGCGGAGCCCGGAGCGCGGAGCTCGGAGCGCGCAGCGCGGAGCTCAGAGCTCGGAGCCGGAGCGCGCAGCTCGGAGCAGAGAGCGCGGAGCTCGGAGCCTGGAGCTCGGAGCGCGGAGCCGGAACGCGGAGTTCGGAGCCCGGAGCGCGCAGCACGGAGCTGGAACGCGGGGCTCGGAGCTCGGAGCCGGAACGCGGGGCGCGGAGCTCGGAGCGCAGAGCGGACAGCGCGGAGCTCGGAGCGCGGTGCCCGGAGCCGGAACGCGGGGCGCGGAGCTGTCCGCGGTGCTGAGCACACTCACCGGGCCGGGCCGGGCCGGCTCCTCCTGCCGCCGCCGGGAAGGCGTGGGGCGGCCCCGCTCCGCGGGTGCCCGGGCTCG
>VYZT01033105.1:68058-81999 GCA_013400735.1 Pomatostomus ruficeps | reverse complement strand
CCCGCCCCCCGAGACGGCTCCCGGGGGAGCGGGGCACTGGAGGAGAAGGGCAGGGAGATAGGCGAGGGGGAAAAGGGGGGAAATAGGGTGCAAAAAAAAGTGAGAGCCCCAGCTGAGTTTGACCTCAGCCTTCCTGGGCTCTGGATATGAACCAGAGTGGGCACAGGAATGGTCGGAGGGCTGGAATTGGTCTGCAGTGAGGGAAGGCTGAAGAGAAGAGTCCAGGGTGACCTTAGAGCCCCTTCCAGCGACTAAAGGGGCTCCAAGGGAGAAGACTTTGGGTNAGCCGGAACGCGGGGCGCGGAGCTCGGAGCGCAGAGCGGACAGCGCGGAGCTCGGAGCGCGGTGCCCGGAGCCGGAACGCGGGGCGCGGAGCTGTCCGCGGTGCTGAGCACACTCACCGGGCCGGGCCGGGCCGGCTCCTCCTGCCGCCGCCGGGAAGGCGTGGGGNCTGCCCCTGGATCCCTGGAAGTGTCCAGGGCCAGGCTGGATGGAGCTTGGAGCACCCTGGGACAGTGGGGGTGGAATGGGATGGTCTTTAAAGTCCCTTCCAACCCGAACCATCCTGGAATTCTGTAACACCACACAAGTGTGGGCAGTACCCACAACTCTGGGCTCTGACACCCCCAATCCTGCTCCCCAAGCCCCCCAAAGGTTAATTAACAGCCTCAGCAGCAAGGACCGTCCTGCTGAGGGTCCCATGCAGCTCTCCTCCCCAGCAGGACGGTGGGAGAGCCATGCTGGCATCAAACGTTGCCTCCAAGCAGCTGCCAGACCTTGGGAAGAGGAAAGATGAATGCCCAAGCTGGCAGCAGGTATTTTTACACCCATTTTTGGTTAAAAAGATCTGAATTCAGCACTCCTCACTGCTCCTTGAGAGCCAGAGACCAGCCTCACCAAAAAAATGAGCCTCTGTGCCCAGTGGTCACTTCCTCAAAGCCGAGAGAGATTTTCAATGGAATCCTCTCCTTGCAGGGTGAGAGCCACTGGAGCCATTTCTGAATTAGCGATGAATTCACCCACTTACCATTATATATATAATTACCATCAACCAAAACAATGCGGGAAGGATGCTGGAGAGGCTGAATTTCAGCGTATTTGGAGCACTCTAATTCCTTTTAACATCATAACCCACCTGAATAGTCCAAGTAATGAGCTTCCAAAAGCTTTTTGCTCAACAATGGGTAGCTCTGTTGACAGTAGAAAGTATTTTTTTCCCCCAAAAAATGAACCGGAGTTGAGGAGAGCAATTCCAGCTAATTCTGCATCAAACTCCAGCAGGTTTTCTGGCGAGCTGCTCGCTGCCTCAGGTGAGCAGGGCCAAGCAGAGCCCAAAGCTGTCACCCCTGGCTGAGGGACCTCAATGAAACCTTAACAATGCTGAGGAGAGACAGACAAAACCCTTTGCTCTGAAGTGTCCTTCAGAGCAAAGAACACCCCAAACCGGGAACTGTGCCTGTTTTGTAACCAAGAGAAGAAGTTTTCCAAGGGACGGTCTCTGGAGGGAAGGGAATGTGGTTTGCATGAGGCACCGATGGTCTGAAGGGGTCCCTGGGGGCCGTGCTGGGAAGAACTAGACCCCAATTTAGGAAAATTATTTGGGGGATCATTTCAAATCCCTTTTCCCTCTGTTTTTCTCACTCTCGTTTTGGGACTCTGGGCCGCAATCACCCCCACAGCGCAGGCACACTCGTGTTTCACCAGCCTGCCTGCTGATGCCGTGGGAATTGAGCCTCGGAGATACCCCAGGGGTTTTCAGTGCCAGGGAGAGCACTCTCTGGTGAGTGACACCTCCTGGAGTGGCCTGAAAGCCCCAGGACCTCCTCCCTGTGCAGTCCTGGGGGATGCCCAGCAGTGAGCCCTTGCTGCTCCCATCCCTCCCCTCCTGCTGCTCCTCTCCCAGCACATCCCTCAAAAATAAAATCATCTGGGTGGGAGCAGACCTGCAGCCAGTGCCCATCCGCTTCCTGGGATTTGAACATCCCTGCATCTCCCCGGAGGTGCGTGGCAGTGGGAATTCTGCAGAAGAAGTTTGGGAGATGGGTTTATTCCTTCTCCTCCCAGGGACGCTGGGACTGCAGCCCCAGGGAGAAGCTCCTGCTCAGAGCCCCTCGGCAGCACCGATCCTTCCGCGTGCAGGGGAGCGAGCCAGGGCTCCCAGCCCGAATTACCAGAAAATTAAACATATGTCTGCACTCACCCAGGCGAGGAATTGGATGTTGATCCGTCCTGATTCCATCTATTTCAATTACAGACAAGGACAGGCGCTGCCTTCCCCACGCAGAGACCCCGGGAAGGCTGAATGGTCCTGGAGGGGTCCCAGCCGGCGGGGATCGTCCTGGGCAGGGGAGCAGCACTGCCCGGGCTCTGCAGCCCCTCTGAACCCTGTGGAAGGGATGCTCAGGGCTGTGGAGGGATGCCTGGGGCTGGGGGGATATTTGGGGACCTGGGGTGGATGCTCAGCACTGTGGGGATTATTGGGGAAAATGGGGGGAAGTTCTTCAGGCTCTGGGTGGATTCCTGAGGTTCTGGGGTGGAAGTTTGGAGACCTGGGGTAGATCCTCAGGGCTCTGGGTGCCCCGTGCCTGAACACAGGGGCTGGAGGTGTCCTCTCACTGCCTGCACTGTGCTGGGCTCCCTCCCTCCTTCTCCTCTTCCTCCTCCTCCTCCTCCTGCTCCCAGCCCCGGGGCAGAGGCAGCTCCCAGCTCTGTGGGAATTGCAGGTACCTCAGCGACACCGGGACATTTCAGATCCCCGGGGTGTCTGCAGAGCAGGATGCCCTTTAGCGCTGCTATTGCCACGCACGAGGCCTTTTCCATGTCACAGGAATATAGTGAAATAATTAAACCCCGTGTTCACACCTGAAATCTGGTATTAAAATGAAACACGGGCAGCTGCAGAGCCGCCCAGAGGCTCCACAAAGGCAGGAACCGTAACCCTCTGCCTGCCCTGGAACAAGGCCGTGCCACCCCGCCTTTCCCAGCGGATTGGGCACACCCCGAGTGCTCCGTGTGCCCCCCAGATTTATTCCACTTCCCTGCAGGAACCCACACGTGTGTGGGGTTGGCACGAGGGCAGATTTGTGCCCATTTCACAGCTGGACAAACTGATCCCAGAAGCAGCGAGGGCAAGGCAGGGGTTACAGGGATGGGTCACCACTCCAAACATCTCCCTTGCCAGCAGATGGGGCTTGGGGCAGCCAGAGCAGCTCCGGGGATCCTGCCGAGCTGGGGGATGAGGGGGACGCTTGTCCTGCAAGGAAGCAGCACACAGGTACTGGGATTTCCATCACTTGGCTGCACAGAAGTTGTTGGGGAAAAAAAGAAGATAAATAAAGATGAATGGAGGAGAGCTGAGCATGCTGGCAACCCTTCTCTATCATTCCTTTTCTTCCCTAAGCAGATCAAATTATGACCTGGAATCACTGAATACATATTTTATTATGTGGATAATTTAAAGGATGAGGACGAGACAGAGAATTCATAAGGTGCAGTCATGTTAGAAGACAAAGAGTTCCCATTAATCTCCTACAGGGAAAAAAACTGAACAGGAGAGAAGGGCAGGGAGGGGGCACAGGTTGTAATCGATCCTCTCCTCTCCTCTCCTCTCCTCTCCTCTCCGGGTGAGCTGGGACACGCAGGGTTGGCTTCTCCACCGACGCCAGACAGAAGTTGCTTCTCCAGGCCTCACAAATCAGATGTGGTGCTCCAAACTCTCCCTGGCTCCGCTGCCTTTTGCTCCAACACAAACCCATCATTTCTCATCCCCTTTAAAGAGGCCAGAAATCAGATCTCCTCCTCCTCGGTGCAGAGCTGGGGAGCAGGGGATGCCCCCCACCTTCCCCAGAGCCATCCTGGGCTGTCCCATGTCCCTTTCAGGACTCAGAGCCCTGGGAGGGCTGTACTATGTCCCTTCCAGGACCCAGAGCCCTCCTGGGATTGTGCCATGTCCCTGCCAGGACCCAGAGCCCTCCTGGGCTGTGCCATCACGGTCTGCTGGGCTTTGGCCCCTTTCAGCCCAGCCTGGGCTCCGTCTGGTGCCAGCTCGAGCGTGAGGCTCTGGTGACTTTGAGGGGTCAGTCCCACTTCGCTTCCCCTCAGCACCCCCTGCCCCACTCAGCCAGGGCTTGCTCTGCTCCCCGCAGATCGATGCCAGCTTCAGGATGTTTTTCAGTCACCACAGGACCAGGAAAGAGCCACGGGCTCTTGGTGATTGTTTTCATAACTACTGAGCAATAAACAAAACAACTCTGTAGTTCATGGGTGGCTGAGCCCTGGCACTGGGGGGTGAGGGCTCATCCCTGAGGGCAGCACCCCCAGCACACGCCCCGGACCCAGGACACCGAAAGGGGACAGGAGCAGCCAGGCTGGGGCTGCAGACCAGCTCCTGCTCAGACCTGAGGGGATGAAAGGAGTGTGTTTGTGTGCGTTCCCCCCTTGAATGCCCTAAGTGGCTTCATGGAGATTCTGACAAGTCAGATGAAGCACTGTAATCAAGACAAACTTGTTGTTGAAATAAGGCCCCGAAGGACAAAATTAGAGCTGCTGAGCATTTTCTGTACCCAGCCCTGCACATCTCACAGCTGCTGGGACCGTGCCTGCAGCACGAGCTGCCCATCCCGCAGTGCTCGCTGCCCTCACCGTGGGCTCTGGGGAAGGGGACACACGGGACTGTCCAGGGTCTCCACACCCCCCTGGCTCGGTCCAGGGGAGCCCAGCACGGTGCCCGTGGCTCCCCACAGCCCCACCATGCTGCCTGCCCTCGCTGGGACACTCGGATGCTGAGGGGGTTACGGTGAGGCAATCCTGCAATGAACACTCCTAAGAAATTTTGATGTTGGAGGGCAAATTCTTGTCCTGCCTCTGCTGAGTATCTGGCCAGCCATCAGCCAGAGGCAGATGGAAGATGTGAAAGTTGAGATGGAGAGATTTAAACCAGTTTTTTTTTTTGGTGAGACCTACTCAGCTCAGATGGCTGGTTAGCACACAGAGCAGAGAACTCACCTTGCTTTAACACAACTAACCATCTTAAATTAACTTATGAAGAGTTTAAAGACTTAACACACCCAAATACTGCCCTGTAACTGAGCAGAGATAGGATGATCATCCCTTCACGAATTTGCAGCTCGCTCTGAAAGCAGAATTAAAGCAAACCCTGTGGTGATGGTCACCAGGAGGCTATAGCTGCTCCTCCAGGAGACAGAGGTGGGCTCTGCTCCTCCTGCCACTGATGCTGTTCCAACCCTGGCATTCCCAGGGTCTCAAGCACAACTTCCCTCCAGCCAAACTCCTCAGATCCTCACACTGAAAGCAGCTGACACCCCCTGGCCTCTGCAGATGCCCCAGCCATGAACAAGGGCAGGCCACGGTCTGCACAGTGCTGAGAGGAGGGAAAATCCTCTCTGAGCCAAGGAGAGGAACATCTCACGAGGCTGGGCTCAGGGAGGAGTCTCTGCAGGCGGGGACCAGGCTGGCAGGAGGCAGGAGGCAGTCAGGTGCTGCTGACCCACAGGAGTTCTGCAAACAAACAAACACCCCAGGGAATGCTCCACCTCACCCTGGGCTGCTGCAGGTCCCTGCTGGGCACTTCTGGCCTCCAGAGAAGCAGCAGGAAGGGAAAGAGGATTTTTGAGCTGGAAAGCAGTCGGGTTTGCCTTCCCAATTATCTGCTGATGTCATGATGACCTTCCACAGTTAAACAAAATTACCCTAAACAAACAAGGCTCGGCACTCGGGTCGAACGCTGGCATTAGCAGCCGGCCGCGCTCACGGCAGGAGAGCCCTGACATATTGATATTAATTTAAATTTCCCATTGACCATCATTTTCAATTCCCTCCAGCACCGAATTTCTCTTTAGCACTGAGGCAAGTTCCTCCTACTCTGCTGTTAAATGCTTTAAAATTAATTGAAGAGGCTGGCTGGCCAAGAAAGGTTTTAAATTCCCTTTCTCGAAGAAAATTCTGACTCACCTAACACCTCTCACAAGGACACGAGTGCTGGAGGCAAAACGGTTCTGGGGCAGCTTCCAGCCAAGGGCTTTGTAACCCGCTTTTCTCAACGGAAGAGAGTGAGAATAAAGACTCCAAGAGCCACCATCTGCAGTTAATTCTCACCAGGAGAGTGGGTAAGTGCTGGAACAGGTTCTCCAGAGGGATTCAGGAATCTCCAGTCCTTGCCTGGTTGAGTTCTGAACATCTCCAGGCCCTGAAACAACCTCATCCAACCTGGAGTAAGCTCTGCTCCAGACAGGGGGATGGAGCAAAAACCTCTGGACATCCCTCCCAAAGTCAATCACCCCCCGACTCTAAAAGGCTGAGAACCTTTTGCTGAGGAGGTAATTAAAAAAATATTGACCACGTGCTGTTTAAAAAACCCCAAACAAAATTACAGTAATTATATGCGACTTAATATGTCAACTGTGAAGAGTTACCTGAAGGAAAGAAAATTAAGGGGATGAAAATAAGGAGCGTTACCTCTTGTGACAAAGAGACGAAGAGAAAAAATGCCATCAACTTGTGTTCATGAGCTGCTGTGTTTCTAATTAGGGCCAGACACCGAATTTGCATTTTATCTTGATTGAAAGAGAATGAAAACTGAAGAAATAAAGGCAGCCAATGCTAAACAGCTTTCCCTGCTTAATTCAAGGAGTAACCTTTCAGCATCCAAAACAGCTGCTTTTTTCTTCTGTTTTAAAGACTTTGGCTTTGTCAGAGCAATTTCCATCTAAACCACGGAGGATCTCCAGGTGGGGGAGAGAAGGAGTAAGGTCACCTGCCAGCAGCAGCTGGGCCGGGGGACAGCAGCAGCCAGGGCAGCCTGCAAAATAAATCAGCAGGCACTGGTAAACAAGGCACAGGCTGGGGGAACCCACCCCTGAAACCAGGGGAAGGAGCAGGAAGGGCACCGGCAGTGGAGCATCCCTGCCTTTGGCTGGGAAGGATGCTCAGCACACTCACCCCACACCGAATTATCTTAAAATGCAACAACACGGAAATCAAACCAGTGCTCAGCGGGACGTGTCAGACAGCTGCCATCAGGCTGAGGGAACCAATTTTGTTTTCTTCTGCCACAGTGACTCGGGTCACTCACACACAGACCTGCAGGTAGCACTTCTGAGCAGGACCAAAGCCAGTGTGCTCTCTTCTCTCTCCTTGCCTTCCCGCCTCCCTGTCACCCGCACGGACACACCAGAAATCATGGCAGAAACCCAGCGAGCAGCACCTGAGAGCCATCCATCACCCCTCCCCTGGAGCTCAGCAGCACTGGTCTCCCCCTGGACTCTGCAGAAGCTTCTGGTGCTGCGTCCCACATCCTTCCAGCTTCAAAGGAGCACAGGTGACCCCCCAGAAACATGCCCAGCGCTGACCCAGGACATCCCCTCTGCTCCTTAACGAGTCCTGGCAGCAACCTTGCCAGCAGAGCCCAGCTTGCTCTGTCTGCACCTCCTCACCAAGAACGCAACGACAGCTCTGGGCTTCATGGTTTATTCCCCCTCCATATGTACAGTAAGTGTATGCATGACCATTAAAAATAAGGCTACTTATATCATGGCTCTGAACACATCACAAACCAGCTCCAGCCCTCTCCTGGCACAGCACGCACGGCGCTGGGCTGCCGAGAGGGGCACACAAGCACAGCCAGACCACACGGGCGAGTGAGCGCTGCAGGGCTTTGGTAACTGCGTCGAGAGGCTTCCTCCTCCAGCTGGGACAGTCAGACACAGCCAGGGAGCGGCAGGGGGCAGATCTTTGTCCCATGGTGCCTTGGCAGGGTCAGTCCAGGTCCCCTCTCCTCTCAGCACGCTGCTGCTGCTGGCGGGTGCCCACACGGATGGGAGGAGAACTCATCCTCTCCTTCGGGGCTGCCCCTTTGGGGCTAGGAAGGGTCTGAGCAGAGGAGGAAGGGAAAGGTCTCCTTCTCTTCTTGGTGACCACAGGACTTCAGTCTCCAGTGGCGTCAGCCTCGGTGACACTTCTCAACATATAATGCATCTAAAAAATAATTAACAAATCAAAGGAACAACAGAACCGCATCATGATGGGATTCAAAGTGAGTTGCTCACATGTCCAGGTAAGGCTCAGAGACTTTCCAGTGGGGAGGAAGAGCAGTCCAGATGAAAGCAGCTGGAGATGTGCAGCTGAGGACAGCCCCGTGTGCTCCCGTAAGCTCCCTTCACAAGTACATCTGTTCCCTTATGCAACAAGACAATCTTCCAGCTTCACCTTGTGGCTCAATAAATTTTATTTTTCCTTTTTGTTTTTATTTAAAAGAATTTGTTTTCCTATCATAAAAATTAGACAACCATACCACCACCACCACCACCAGCAAAGTCTGTGGAGTTAATGTTGATGGCAGACAGTTCACTGGTGCTCCCAGTGTATCAAAATGTCCTAGGAAGTCCATACATGGAAAAAAACCCAAACATGATAGTTCTGGGGAGGAACATCAAGGTGGTTTTGGCTCCTTGTCCCGCCGTGGTTCCCAGATGAATACTGTAGCAAATCAGCAGGACCAAGTACCTCATGCCTCAAGAGAAAACCCTTCATACCAGCTCCAGTACCTGATTAGTAGGGAAGACGAGACATTTAGAACAGGAATTTATGACATTCATTATTTCCTACGTCAGCATATAGATCACTGAGACAGCAGTGACCCTTCCCTCTCCACCCCCTACCCTTTATTCACCAGCATGCAATAATATCCCACAAATGGGATAAGCACTTGGCAGGCATCCCAATTGTGATGTCTGCTTGTGTGATGATAAATTAGCCGTGAAGCAAAACCATCCACAGATGCCTCATTTCCCCTCATGGCAATCACACGGCTCTTGGAAACCTTGCAGCAGAGATCAGGGCTTTGTCACCCCAGCCCTCTGTGCTGGTTTCCCTGGTCCAGGCTGGGATGGAGCAGGGACGGAGCAGGGACAGAGCTGTGCCTGTGGGGTGACACAGTCTGCAGGAGCCTGGTGTGGCTGGACTGGGAGAGCTCTGCAGCTGGAGCTCAGGGCAGTGCCCAGTCTGGCAGCTGTCCCCAAACTGGTGTGGGTCTGGGCAGAGCCAGGCTGTCCCAGGCCATCCCTCCTCCCTGTGTGCTGCCAAGTCCGATGGAGACACCAGCGCGCTGACAGCCCTGGCTGCCTGCACACGGCTGCCTGTCTGCCTCCTCTCATTAACAGGCAAAGAGCATGAGCAAAACCTCCCCTCTCTAATCACTGCTCCTGCTGCCGGATTCACTTCAAAACAGCAAAAGCGTCTGTTGTGCATTTTGTCCATTTTACTGAGGAGGAACTGACCACAGTGACCACCAACCGATTCCAAAATGTGATATAAAAATAAATGCCCTGTGAATGAGGCTACAGCATCACCTGCTGCAAGACCAGGAGTAACTTGTGTCCTAAAAAGGGGGAAAAAGGTCTTGACACGCAGGTAAACACAGACCACTGGGGTCTCTCACCCCTGCAGCAGCCAGAGACAGGTTTGGGTTGGGACTGGTGAGTTATCACAGCCTCTGCTGCTGCGGGAGCCAGCACCAGCCTGGGCAGCTGCCAGGACCCAAGGGGCAGCACAGGTCCTGGATGGGCACCAGCAGCTCCTCCACACCTCACTGCAGCCGGTGTCGCTGCCTGCTCACCCCACTGCGTGCCAGAGGCAAACACATCACTGAGAGGACAAACCTGCACAGCCAAGGCGACCTCCTCCAATGGTCTCTCCTCTCACGGTTTCTCCTGGCTGCTCGGTGTCTCTGACCTTGCTCTTTACTATCAACACGTTCAAGTGTGTAAGGGCGAGATGTGTGAAATAACTTACCTTAATTGTACCCTGACTGTTAGCAGCAATTAGCACGTTGGACTCCTGGAAAAAAAAAAAAAAAAGAAGAGGCAATATCAGAACCTGCCATTCCAATTTTTTCCCCTCCTTTTTTTGGATGAAGCAGCAGAGAAGAAGGTATTTTTATCTTAAACATTAGAAGTATATCTAATTTCAAAGGGATTTAACTCTTCCTGTATCCGAGATGCTTTCAAGGCTGGAAGTCTTTATAAGTTATACCACCTTGAAGAATTAGAAAGCAATAATCCTTAGTGCTTGTACGGAGCTTGAAATCTCCAAAGCAATTTGCAAACATGAATTAATCCTAACAGCCTCCCTGTGAAGTGGACTAATAAAAATAATAGTTATTTTCATCTTTTGGCAGGGCATGGACAAAGGTCTCCAGCACCCTAACTAAACCAGCTAATCACCATTACAAAACCCCTCCAGCTCCGAGGCCAAGAGGCTCCAGATGAGTAAGACAAAGAGGAGGGGAGATTAGAGAGCAATAGCAGATGCAGCCAGTTTGAAAGGGAAGATAAACACAGAGGGCTCCAGCCCTGCCTGAAGCACAGAGGCAGCATCTATTTCCCTCCTGCCAATTGATGGAGCTTCATTTGGAGATATCCTGGTTGGCTGCAAATTAACGGGCTGCTGCACCAGCCAGGCAAGCCCCGGGCAAGAGCTGGAGGAGAGCGAGCATCTTCTCTCCAGCCCGCGTTCCTCACGTGGGCAGCGAGCACAGATCGCGCTCCCCAGCCGAGATCCTGCCCAAAATCTGCAGGGAGAGCCACAGGAACGGCGCGGTGCCAGCGAGCCCAAAGCACAGCAGCACTGGGGTGCTGGCAGGAACCCCGAGATGCTGAGGGAGGAGCACGGCTCCAGAGGGGTGTCCTGGAGCTGTCCCCACTCCCCCAGCTGCTTCCTCTCAACAGCTGATGTCTTTCCTGAGACTCGTACTTTAAATTCCTCTGGCTGCTGTCCATCCCAGACACACCTGCTGGAATTGTCCCAGCCTGGCACACGCATTTTGGGTAAACTCAGGGACTGGAGCATGCCCTGCTCCGAGCGGAGGGGAAGGCAGCTCCACACAGCCCCGAGCTGACTGTGCAGCCTCACCAGCCCGTTCAGGCCCCTGCACAGCCCCCAGGTTTGGGGCAAAGGGAGGAAAACCCCCTCGGTGTGAAAACTCACTTATCAGGGAAGAGCAGCCAGTGGTGCACTACTGGGCCAACTGGCACAGATAGGTTTGTTCACCCTGGGACAGTCATTAGGGGATTCGTTAAAACTCCTGAGACCATCTCACTAATGATCCTCCAAGCGTGAGCTCCTGAAAAGAAAGTGTAGCCTCAAAGGAAGAATATCCCCACAATTTCTGCTGATTTGGTGGTGAAGAATCTAATCCAGGGAACTGCTCAGCTTCTGGTCAACAGCATTAAAATCAAACCCACTGTGGAGGAATGCAGATATAAACATTATTTGGGTACTGGAACAGCGACCGGGATGCCCAGCAGGGTTTTGGGAGCCAGGGAGAGGGACCAGCAGCCATCAGCTGTGCAGTGCAGGAGATCTGAGCTGTGGGGACAGCTGATGCGGGGTTTGAATGATTCCCCTTTGCACTGTGAGTGACTGGTAATTCATCCTGCTGCTGCAGCCTGCTGGGGTGCCACTGGAAATGAACTCTGTTTCAATGAACAGTTTTACCTGCTAAATAGAATAAAAATGCCAGAGGGTAATTTACTCTCGCTCCCTTGTTCTTCAGAAGCCCCTGGGTGTTGGTTTTTTTCAGCAGGGTCTGAGCTAATCACTGCTCTGCTGCTTTCATCCACAGCCATGAGATGCAAACAGGAGCAGACAGCAGCCAAATTAGCACCAAATCTGTCAGTGAACACACAGTGCCTCGCTTGTTAAGGCACTCCAGCACCGCTCCTCCAGGAACACGGCTGAGCAACTTGTTTTTAATCCTCCAAAGAAACAATTCATTTCCTCTTGTGCTGCCTCTAGAACAGTCAATATACACAACGTGTTGAACACCTAAAGAAGTCATGAAGTTGTTCAGATCTGTAGTTTGTAACCATGGCAGCCGCGTGCAGATCAAACCAATCTTTTTGCCAGGACAGGCATGGATGGAGTCACCACGACCTCGGCAGAACCCCACCATCACCACTGACCTGAGAAACACCCATTTCCCCAAAACCACTGCCATGACCACCTGTGTCACTGGGGCGTGGAACACAGGGTCTCACCATGCACTGCTCTGCTTTACCAGAATCCCCTGGTGCTTCACGCAGGGCAGGAGTGTTTGCAGACTGCCCTACTCGTCCCATTTCTGCTGCCTGCAGGAGCCTGCAGCTCCCAAGCAGAGGCTGGGGAACGCTGAAGCTCCAGCCCAGCTGAGCAGCCCTGCTCTGAGGAAAGCAGCTCTTCAAAGGACCCTTCCACACAGGAATCTTCTCCTAGGAGGGGTTTGCACCTGCAGCCCCGCTTTGCCGGAGAGGCAGGAGGAGCCAGCTGCCTTTGCTGACACAAGATTGAGGAAGAAAAATGAACAAACATAACAAAAACTGGGTTTGCTGCCTGGCAAGCACAGCACTCTGTTCTGTGTGGCTGCTAACCCCAGGCATTGCTGCACCCCGTGGAAAGGCCCTGGCTGTGCCAGCTGCTGCCACGGGGCAGCCTCTCCTCTGCCACCAGGGCACCTCGGGAGCCAGGGAGGAACAGAAAACTGCCAGGAGACACCGTGAGAATCTCCGTCCTCTCAAGGCAATAGGAAAAAGCTCCAGGGATCTCAAAATTATGCATCTTCTTGTCTTTTAGAGTTACATATCAATTAAAAATTTAATTAGCAAATGTGGGTGCACGTCAGGACTCAAGATTAACACAGGGTGCAGTTCCAGGACTGCTCTGACACTGCTGAAGCTCTGTGCTAAGACCTGTGAAAAACTTTCTGCATCTGCCTGCTGGTTTGTTTTTTTTTTTTTTTTTGACTGCAGAGACAGAATTATGGGAGATGTGAAGGGCAGTTCCTTGACATGGGAAGGACTTGACTTCGCCACAAATCTCTGTTACTGCCCAGGCTGGATACATATTCACAAGGAGGTAAGCATTATGTAAAACAAGGCTGTAAATTAGTCCTGAGAGCACAGACAGAGGCACCTCTGCCCTGAACCTGCCACATCCCTGCTCCTGCTGTCTGAATAACACTGCTGCACCCACAGCGACTTGGGAACATTCACCCATGGCACCTGAAGCGACTTTCACTGATTGCACCAAAAAAAGAGACATTTTGCAGCACATTCTTGATGGCAACAAAAAACAAAATCAAGTTTAGGACCTTCCCGAGTAGATGAGATCCCTGCTCCATTCATCATTCAGAGGAATTATTCACCTGGTGGCAGCTGGGTTCTGAAGCACTCTGATTTCCTTCCCTCCTGGCTGAGCCCTGCTTTGGAAGGCCCTGGGGAAGCAATTTGTACAGGGAAGGAGCAGAGGAGAAGTAAAACCCGCCTGGCTGTTGGTGTTCGTGCAGGAGCAGTCAGCACTGAGACAACCAGGAACGCTCTGGGGGTTTTGTGAGGTTTGGAGAAGCTCAGCTGAACAACGGAGGGGTTTTCAGAGCTGCCCCAGTGCCACAGGGAGCCAGGGACAGCTGAGGATGAGCCCTCCCACTGCCCACACCCCTCCCAGCAGCGGGCTCCTGCAAAATCACAGCTGAGTATCTTCATCTTCCTCTGCTGACACCAAACCTGGCCCAAAAGGCTCAAAAAAGGGCAAGATGAGCACAAATCACGAACCATTTTCCTTCCCTTTAGCACAATCCTTTCTGAGACCATTCCTGCCCTGTTATCCCACACGTGTCAATCCCTGAAGTGGAATTCAGGATTCCACACCGAAGGAAAAGCTGAAGAGATTGTTCCTTGGATTATAAAGATGCCGACAGGTGAAGCAGGATTTGTTTCCAACTTGTATGTGCACATTTTCACAAAATGGACTGGGAGTAATTTTTGGGTCTTTCGCCATATTATAAATAATTACAGACCACAATGTGTGTGCTTGTTTTCCTATAATAAATATAATTTTAATTATAAATATTATTTATATTTATATATAAGGTAAATATACCAGGTAAATATA
>VYZT01033105.1:0-68022 GCA_013400735.1 Pomatostomus ruficeps | reverse complement strand
TATATATATATATATATTTACCTGGAAGTTTGAGGTGAATCTTCTTTATTTATATTAGGAGATGTCCTAAAGAAAGGAGATTCACCTCAAACTTCCAGGTAAACACGAATTTTCTGGATTTTCAGGTAGGTTTGTACTATGGATTCACAGCTAGGGTTCTTAAAGATCTTATTTTAAATTAACAACTTCTTATTTTAAATTAACAACTTCTCACCTCCCCTCGCCGGCAGATGTTCTGGCTCACAAATGGCTGGTTTGTCAGCACTTCTCCTCCAGGCAGGCAGACTCACTGCCCCAAGCCCAGCCCCGGTTCCGAGGAGCTGGAGCCTAAGTGAGCAAAGCTGTTGGTGCAGAGGGAGAATCACCCGGCTGAGAACGCGGCACTCAAGCAGCCATTGTCTCTGTTATTTATAGGCAGAATAAAAGTATAGAGTTGGACTAAATCTGGCGCTGTTTGTGCAGAAAACCAATTATTTAAGCAATTTACTCCCTCCTTGCCGAAAATCGGGTGCTGCCTTCAGGGCTGAGCTGCAGCCCATCTGCGAGATGAGCTTCACCAAAACTTCTCCCACTGATGTCACACTCAAAGCCTCTCCACAAATGTGCAAAAGTGGCTCCCCAACAGACCACCACTGCTTGATTGCTCTTCATCTTGTCATTAGCAGATTCTAATGGCTTTTCTCTCTGAATCCCCTGAGCCCTGGCTATTTTCTTGTTGTATGACACGAGTCGGCTTTTGTTTTGGAGAGAAAATGACAAATCCTAACCCAGGAAACACAATGACCCTCCAGCATACAGAAATCAAGATGATTTGAGAAGCTGAACTGCCAGATTAGATCCCTTCCCAGCAGGACAATGTGCTGCATGCCAAATCTGGGTTTTTTTCCCTGTTCTGGTATCAATGAAAGGTGCACAGTGGGTTGGCTGAAGCGCTGCACAACCCTCCACCCTGTAAACCAGAATTTACTTTCTGGGCCACCATGCTCACCTAACATTAATCCCTTCTGAACAAATTTAAAGGAATATTTATTATCTATACCGTGAACATCAGGCTCAGGCAGGAATTAATTACACCAAGCGCTTCTTTACAGAACAAGGTCTAACATATAAAAGATGTTGTACCAAAATATTTCAGGAGCAGCAACACCCAAATCTTTAGGTATTAAACCTGCAACAGATCAGGCACGCCTAAACTCTGTCTTTTAATCCTTAGAAACTGTATTTTTATCTCCTTCTGAAGGTAATTCCTTTGTACACACAGAGATAAAGCCTCTTTAGGCTTATCTGGGCCTCAGAAAAAAGGCAAAAACTCAATACCTCTGAAAAAGGTCTTGTCTGTGCTTCTTTCTAGATCCAGCTGCAAGTATACAATCTTTTGTGTTTTTAAGTTCACAGATGCTACACAATTACACCCACCCAGCACAACAGGGATATTTACTGAAAACGTTAAGGCACAGATTTAAAGATGATGGCACTCCTTGGAGTCACTTTCTGCAGAAGGACTTGCTCGTGATCATATGCACGAATGTACAGCTCCTTCTTGTGTCAGAACTCACCGGCACACTGTACAGCTTTCAGGAAAAAAACTTTTCAAACTATTTAGTGTTTTCATCACCCTACATCACTTAGAGTTTGCAGCTTCCACACCAGACGAAGTGCATCTCGCTAGGAAACATGCACAGGTAGAAATTCAGCTTCTCCTTGAATCCCTTCCCTTGTTCTTCAGCAATTCCAGCCTGGAACCTCTGTACCTGGGACGCCTTTGTCAAGTTTTCTGACACTTCCACACCTGGTGTTTCCTCACTGCAACACCATACACATGACTGTGGGCCTTTCTCCCTGAAATATCCTCTCATTTTTGGGTTTTACAACACATTTTTCTCCTTCTGTTCAGACCGAACCCAGCACAAGAAGAAGCTGGAAGTTTATCTGCTACCATGAATTCCCAGCCTGCATTCCCAGCACATGAGAGCAGCCCCAGGCCTGCTCCACTGACACACTCGGTGAGGAGGAAGCTCAGTGAGAAATCCCCTTTTCCTAGCGTGCCCTTTTCATTCCAGCATGGAGCTCAGGAAAACAACACCAACAAGGCAACTGAAGACAGGCTCAGAAGAAAATAGAAGTACACACACGCACACAGGCATCAAATTCCTCGTTTCCACACAGAATTCAAGATGGAAATGGAGGCCAACGAGGCTGATGGGAGGAAGGCAAAGCAAGCTCTGCAAAGGCAGCAGGGCCAGCAAAGCCCAGCCCAGCAGAGCCCAGCCCAGGTACTGCTGATGTGTTACAGGTGGTTGCCTCTGCAATTAGTCATTCTAGAGCAAAACTGGTATGGATGAGCACCTAATTTCTTTAGGATCCAAGATGAGAAATCTCATTAGACACTTGTTATTCTGCATCTCCTGCAAAGCAAGGAACAGGGCTCCCAGCAGCTGCTGCACACTCCCCCACCAGGCAAGGCAGGGACAGAGGTGTTAAAACCAAATTATTTTGGTGTTAACCCCGCACCCACAAAGGGCAGATCTTCCCCTCCTCTCTGCGTGGGAATACTGAGTGCCACTGCCCATCTCTCTGTGACAGGGTCTCTGAGTTACTCGTTCCCGTGGTCATAAATCCCGGGGTTTCAGATGCTCCCAATAAACAACACGCTCAGGACCTTGAGGGAAGTGGCAGCAGTACATAAATACAGCTCCCAACGAGCTTTCAGAACACACACACAGAAACATGCAACACATGAACATCAACACTGCTGAACCACGGGAGATGGCGAGGCATTAGTTGAGTGAGGACAGCTTTTAGCATCAATTCTTTTAAGACTGGAAACTCCCAACTATGCATTTGGCCATGCAGGGTTGACAGCTGCAGGGTTTAAGGCCTGCACTCCTCTCCCCAATGTTTTCCCCCTTCCCTTCCCTTGTTTGCAGCAGTTGGTCATCACATCGTGCTGGAGGTGATGCATTTAATCCCTCCCTCGCCAAGGTCAGGTGCCCTGCCCAGCAGTGCAGTATGGGGCAAAACCAAGCCCCAGGGTGCTACCATTAATATTGCTACTGCCCTTCCAAACTCGCATCAGAAACCAAATAAACAACCTGGAGAAACAGCCATCAATCTGCACAAGAGTGTTCAGAAATATCATCTAAATCTGGCACTTTTAGATTTTGATTTTGTGCAGACCAGTGACAAACCATCAGGGATCAGAGCTGTAAACAGAGATCAGTAGAATGTGAAAAGCCTTTCCAGCTCAAGCTGCCCTGAATTAGATAAGACAAGCAACCCACCCTACAAACACGATAGCTGCCCAGCCCGGTCCCAGAGCACAGCGAGAACACAGCTCCCAGCTGCTGCACTGGGGAAGGAGGGATGCAGGTGGGGAACCTGTGAGAGGAAGGTTCTGCCCCCAGGAGATGGCTGGGCAGGGCACCAAGCCTGACAGAGCTCAGGGTGTGTTTGAACAATGCTCTGAGGCACAGGGTGGGGTTGTTGGGGTGTCCTGTGCAGGGCCAGGAGCTGGACTTCATGATTCTTGTGGGCCCCCTCCAGCTCAGGATATTCTGTGAGTCTGTCCCAGCTCTCTTTAATTCACAGGAAACTCCCTGTCCTTACTGTGAAAGGCAAACTTCAATCTGCCAAAGCCCTGCTTCACCTTCAGATGGTTCTGCTGTGCCTCTTCCTCACCATGTGCTTCTCCTGTGCCTTCTATCTCCTCTATTCTTCTTCCTTCTTTTTCCCAGACAGTGATTTCTCCTCTAGCTCAGCTGCACCCAACACTCCTCAGCTCCCATCTTCGCACTCGAATCAGCAATTCCCTTACTTGTGCAGAACACTTGGATCTCTCCTAGACCATCTGTCCCATATCCTTTGGGGAGTTTGTATTGGTGAGATCACTGTCCCTTACACAGCATTTCTCACCAAACCCTTCTTTTCAGCACTCTGTTCCTGGTTTCAGCTGCCTCTCCTCCAGCACTGTGCCCACCTCTCCATCTCCTCCTCCTCCTGTGAATTCACCTTTGGAAATCCTGCTCACAGCAGCTTCCTTTCCAACCCTCCAACATACCAGCACCACCTGCAACATGCACACCTTCCCTGGGGCCAGGAAGGGCAGAGATGGTGATGGGTGAGCTTTCCTTTCTGCTCCCAGCATCCAACCAACCGTGTCTGCTCCCAGAGGCTGCCTTCCCTGCTTGGTTCCTGCACTCGTTACTGTGCTGGGATGGCACATCTGATCCTGGGCCCTGCCTGGGCTGTCACATTCCCACAGCGAGGACACAGCTGCCTGGTAAACCCCAGGGGACAGGGGATACAAGCACCCCTCATGGTTAGGGACTGCAAGCCCGTGTCACTGTGTGGGGACAAACTGCTGCTGGGCCAGGAGCAGCCAGCGAGAGGAGGAGATCCAGGGCAGCACTCACAGAGCACACACCCCAGGTGTCCTGGCTTCCCTGCTTTTCCCTGATGCACAAGGGCTAAAACTGCACATCTGAGCTGGAGCGTGGTCCTCTGAATGCTCAGGTGGTGTCCCAGCTGGGCCAGGAGGGATGTGGCACACACTGCTGTGTGACATCTCCTGTGCCCCACGAAGCTCAGCACACCGGTGACACTGCCAGCCTGCCTGGGCACCAGAACCCAGATCCTGTTATTAAATCAGTCCCCACACAGAAACACCACAAAAGAAGCCATTAGCTGCTCCAGCTCCTGCTCGCCTTCCTTTCCCAGTGCCATTTGTTTCAGTCTCTAAATAGCTGAATGATAACAGGCTTAAAATTGATCCAACCACCTTGATGTTAATATTTTAAATTATTAAGTCTTAGTTCTCTAATGCCAATAAATCATTTATATGTGCACATTTAATTAACAACCCAATCAGTAAAAACAACTTTGCATTCGTACCACACGTTTTATCAGAGGAACCAAAGGCATATTACAACATTAATTAAGTGTAATAAATGCCCGGGTGAGGTAGCGAGGTATTGTCCTACACGCAGGGAAACCGAGGCAGCACACCTGGTGGATTTGCCCAGGGTTAATCCAGCTGTTCCCAGTGAGGTGCTGCAGGAAAAAGGCCGGGATGAAGCCCACTGAGCTGTAACTCTCCTGACAAGAATTCCCGTTGGAACTGCAGTATTTGCTTATTTGCTGATGGGAAACCCATTCCGGTTGCATTCCTCTCCCAAAAAACCTGAGGCACAAACCACTGGTGCCAAGCACACTGAAATCCAGCCCTGAGCTGTGCCAGCCAGGTGAGCCTGAGCACAGGGTCCAACATCAGCCCCAGCCAACACCCCTTGAACACACGCGGCCGATTTAAGTGGGATCCCACCACCAAACCACAGTCAAATCCCAACACAACAGCATCCCAAACCAAGCAGCTCTGAAAGTTCTGGACATAGGCTAAAATCCTGACCACTGCATTAGTGGGTCTCAAAATAACGTTGCAGGGGGACTTGAGTGCTCAATAAACACATTAACTCCTCTAAATGTTTGGCTTCTGCCAGCTGGAAAGAAGGATGATGGTTTCCCTGCATCTGCAAGCTTTCTAATCGTGTTACTGGATGGGCCAGAAGTCTGGCAGCCATGGAAATCAGAACCTTCGTTTCTCTTCAGGCCAAGAACAGTTTATTCACTTAACAGCACCAGGAAAGGAGTCACAGGCCCAAGTGCCAGCACTGAGGTGCTGTCTGAGGCAGGGAACGACAGCCTGCGTGAAGCTGGGGCTGCAGAAAAGGAGCCTGGGGAGTTCCGCAGCTGTGGGGCAAGCAGGGCTCCAGCAGTGGGAAGAACCACACCAGGAAAGCAAAAATATCTCATCCCCAGAGGCTGCTTGCACCCAGAGGGCTGCAGGCTGCTGGGTGGCAAGAACAGGAAAGGGGAGGATGCCTGCAAAGTGGCCCAGCTTGTGGCTGCATAGCCACTATTTATATAAAAAGATGTATTTATAAATGTTTTCCTTTTCAATGCAACAGACATGTGCCATGGAAGTGACATCACCAGGACCTGGTGAGATAACAAAAATAATAAATGGTTTCTTGCAGAGAAAGCTCAAGGCACAAATACTAGTATCAGCATGCAGAGAAGCTCCATGAAATTATACCTACACCAATGCTATTTATAACACATGCTGATTTGGGAAAAAGGACTTTGATTTAAGGAATGGAACTTTAATTAGGGTAAAACAAAAGTTTCCATTAATCTTGATGGAATGCACAAGCTGCTGCTCTCCTCCACCATTCACTTCAGCTGATGCTGTAACAGGATCAGCACCACGTCCCTGAAACCTCCCTGCAGACCAGGCTGAACCAGGGCACGTGGCCTTCTCCAGGCCTGGGAAACGGGACACTTTGTCTCCTCGGGATATTGTCCCAAAAATGCCCTGAGGGCAGTGGGCACAGACTTTCACGAGCCACGACACACAGGAAAATGATGAGGGGACGTTGATAAAGTCAAGAAGGGCAAAGGAAAACAGCCAGAGCTGAGACCTGCAGGCAGGTTCTGGTGACGCGCACTTCATGTCACAAGCACAGGTTGTCTCTGGAGCAGGTCAAATTCCAGTTATCCTTAAATCTCCTCCCTCTGTGAATTCAAGTCACAGAGTTTGTATTAAAAAAATTTCCTGCCTTCTGTTCCCACAGTAAGCACAGGTAGGGATGGGGAAGCAGAGCAGAGCACCTTCCCCAGCTGCAGAACCAGCTCCTGTGCAGCTGTGGCCAAGAGGGGCTTCAGAGCTGGCTCGGCTCAGGGTCACTGAGGGCTCTGGAAATGTGTTACAACTGTTTGGAATTGGAAGAGAGGGATCTTTAAGATGCTGGAGTCTCTGAAAGAAGATCCAGCAAAGCTGTTTTTGCAGGTCAGTTTTCAAAGCAAAGCCACAATGCAAACTGTCCAGACTATCAACTGTGATGACAAAATTGTGTGGCCGGTATTGAAAGGGACAATGCAGAAAATTAATTGCATTTTAGTAAGGTCTGACTGTACCTAGAAAGTGAAACATGAAACAAACCCATGCAGAGTGCAGCTGGCACACATGGAGCTGCTCTCTGACACCCCTCTCCTGATGCTCTCTCTGGGGTTTATCTGAGGGGAGAAGGGAGCGAGAAGGGAACACAGCCATGCCTTAGGCATTGAGAATGATGAGGGTACAGCTCCATGGCTGTAGTACAATAAATGCAAAGCATGGCATTCTCCCAGCTTCCTTCTGCAGAATGAACCATTCAAAAGATAATAATGAACTTTGCATCATCTACAGGACTCGATTGTGCCTTCTGCCTGCTCCCTCCTCTCAGCCATGAAAAACACTCCTGAAGCCAGAAGCATGAGTGAAACACACAACTAAAATGCACCTGAGAAGTCAGAAATCACTGGGTCGTTCAGCTGTAGAAAAGCATTTCAGATTTGAAAACAAAGGATGCAAAAAGAACAAACAAGGAAACCCACCAAGGACTGAGATAAAAGTCAGAAGCAAAATGCAGGATGTTTCAAGACAAGTTCATTGATTGTGAAAGAGAAAAAAACATCCAAACTCAACACACAATTCATACCAGACAGAAATTCTCTATTCTTTCATTCACCTTCCAACTTTCCCTCTCCTCAGCTTTCTCATTCACCTCCCTGCAGCTTCCCCTCCCCTAAGGAATACCAAGAGGCAGCCCCTGAACTCCAACTGCATTTGCTGTTCTGCCAAATCCCATAGATTTTAACGGGCAAAATTAGCTGAATTCACCTGTCAGGCATTCCCCACAATGCTGGAGGAGAAGCCACCTGAAGCTGAGGATGGGCTTTCTTTTGTTTACGGCTTTTAAATAATTCAGAGAGGAGCTGTCAAGTCGAATCTGCAAAGCTCCCTTGACTTTGGACTCACGCTATCAGCCTGCTGCCTATTGTTTATAAAGACAAAAAGGAAAACGTTCCGGGATCATATGTCTGCTCGGGAGGGAGTCAAGGACTAGGGGAACAAGGGCTGTCAGGACACAAGTCATAAAAAATACAGATGGGAAAGCAAAAGTAGGCAGCAGGTGAAATACAGATGTACCGGTGAAGCAGCGAGAGCAAGTTGCCAGTTTGGCTGTGCTATAAATACACAACAGCAGCGGTTTCTTGTGGAATATGATGTCCTCTAAAAAGGAAAACCCCAAATGCAAATGGTAATTTTAATCAGCAATTAAAAGCCCAACTTCCCAGCTATACAACTGCAGCTGCCTCTCCCAGATCTGCCTCGCTCCTGCAAACCCACGACAGCTGTCAGGCAGTGGGCCAGCACTTAATAATCATCCCCAAACCTCAGACAGCACAATTCCAGCCTTTCCTTCCTTTCTCCTGGGCTCTTTGGGCAGACAAAGATTTACTGGGTCCTACCTGGGGACACCAGCAAACCATGGGCGATGGCCCCTGGCCTCCCAGGGAGTTGATATGCTTCAAGGTGCCTTTTAGAATTTATTTTTTTTTTAAGTGGCTGTGTGGCATGCACAGTTCTGATGGGGTTTTGCACAGTCATTTTCAATCAAAGCTGCAAAACCTGACTTTAAAGCAAATGACTGCTTCCTGAAGCAGCGAGGATGGAGAGGGGAGGGAAGCTCGGGACGTGCTCCACCCACGCACACCCCTCCGAGCAGAACGCAATCACCCCTCCAGCCAGCCTGCCAAGCCCAACAAGAACCTTAAAAAAAGAGCATTTTAATACAAACCCCAAGAACTCTGATTACAGCCGGGCTCTAAGCTGCTGAGCTGGATTAACACCTGGCAATTATCCTCAGCTCTGGAGCTGCCAACACAGCCCTGCCCAAGGGCTGCCCCGCGTGGGGACACTGCAGCCCAGGGTGCTGCAGGGTGACACTCGTGTCAGGAGGGGAACGATCTGGTTTAGCTGGCTGTCCTAAAGCAGACAGAGACCTCCCCTTTGCTCTAGGAAACTGCAACAGTGGACAAAAAACCGTTTATTTTGCCCACGACTGGTCCCAACTGGTCCCAGCAGCTTCCAGCCCTAGAAAATGTCACGATTACACCAACCTTTTATACCCTGCCTTTTATCCTGGGCTCCTGGCTGTATCAAATCCTAAATGAAACGTGATGCAAGGCATGCAAATAAGCCAAAGAAGAGAGGATTCACTTAATAGGAAAACATCATTGAGTGGGAGAGTTTAGCTCAGAAGGTCAAAGTCATTCTGAGCAGGAGAAAGAGACGCTGCACAGGGCACACTCACACACCCAAAGCCTCAAACGTGTCACCAGCGGTGCCCTCCTTACCTGCCCAGTGCCTGCCAGCCACCAGCAGGGCCTGGAGCTGCAGGGCCATTAATAAATCCCTGAATTTCCTGGCCTTGAGCACACTCCTGAACTCCAGCCTGCCAACGGTGCGCTGCCTGCCAGCATCCCCACAGCACCATGCTGCTTCACCACTCCCTGACGCCTCCCCTCCTCTTAAAAATGATTTTAAAGGAGGTAAATGCACCTGAAATAAGCAATGCCAGCTCCCAAACCTTACTGAGAGCAGTCTGGAGCCCTGAAAGGAGCAGAGGGGCTGTCGAGGTCCCGTGTCACAGTCGGGAAATCCTTGGATCAGCTGCTCCCCCCATGCTCTCTCCTCGCCCTCAAAGGGCAAAACCAGTTAATATCAGAACTCTGTTCCAGTTTGTAACTGGAGATTTAGGATGACCTTATAGTGCTGCATTTTTCCCAACCTGGAAATGAAACTCGAGGCAGTTTTTAGTGCAGGAGGGAATATCAAAGTGGATTTTTATTTGGAGGCCTCCGGGGCAGTCAGGGGAATGTCCACCAAAGTCCAGCTCCACAGGGGCACACACAATTTTATAAGTTTAGTAAATTAATGTAATTGACAAAAAAGCACCAATTAGAAGCACAAGTAGTGAAATAATACCCTGGTTCAGCCCTTCTCTGGAGCCCCTCTTGGTACCAGCTGTGCTTTGTTTATGAAATGCATCTCCAAGAGCTGCCTTCAACCAAGATAGGAGAGGGGCCTTGGAATTTGTTTCGCCTCCCTGCCCAGGAAAATGCTGAAGCTGAGCTACAATATGAAGCTACACATCTACAAATAGATGTGTAAAGGATACACAGAAAATGGAAATGAAAAAAGGAAAAAACTCAAACGGCACCATTAGATCTACACACTTGCTGGTGGAAAACAAGAGGCTAAAAAAGACAGGAATTCCTGACAGCACGGGTTTGTTGGCAGCAGTTCTGTGTGGGCAGTGGGACCAGCAGCACAGGGGAGCAGTGGCCCATGCTGGGCTCCGCTGGACACTGCCCAGGGCTGGAGTTTTTCCCGCTCCAGCCCAGCAGCAATCAGAGCTGCACTGGTGCTTCCCTGTCCATCCTGGCCACTGCCCCAGCCCAGCAGCAATCAGAGCTGCACTGGTGCTTCCCTGTCCATCCTGGCCACTGCCCCAGCCCGGGAGCAGCTGCACTGGTGCTTCCCTGTCCATCCTGGCCACTGCCCCAGCCCGGGAGCAGCTCAGTCACTGGAGGAACTCACAGCCATCAGAGGTTTTGCAGGTCTGAGCGCTCTCAGTGCACGCCAGAGTAACTCCCAGCTAACACACCACACAGACTTAACTCATTCTGCACTCCAGCTCCTACCAACTCCATTCCAAAAAGCAGAAGGCATTTCACTTTCTAATGAGCCAGCAAATGAGTAAAAAGCATCTCTCTCTGTATAATGTACTCACAAGCAACTCTCTCACGCTTGTGATTTCTCAGCACTGCGAGGCTGAAGTGAGATCTGGGTAATGTTCTACATCACTGTTTGAGAGCAATTCAATCATCTTTGTTCTGGATTAAGTCTTGCTCCCGATTAAATTTAACAGAGCAATGAATAGGAAATCCATGACTCGGGAAGTAGGTAGATTTTATCTTTAAACCCAATTCACAAGTAAAATCATCTTTCTTACAAGAGATGATTCTGCTACTGTTCAAGTTATTTTCACACAGTAGCTAAAAAAAAAAGTTATCTCTAGATATCTCGAATGGAAATGACTGTTTTTAATGCTTCCTGTCACTCTGAATGCATGCTAAGACTAACAATACTGCATCAAAAAGAAGAGCTCAACAATCAAGAAATCCATTAAGCTACCAGTGACACTAATAGGGAAAAAAAGAAGTTGAAAAATACTCAAGTATATAAAGAGAAGAATTACCTACTGAGATTACAGGAGGGAACAAAACCCCTTGTGCTGCACCACAGGACCTCTGATTTTCCAATACCCTTCAGCTACATAAATATTAGAATACAAACCCCACCTTGCTGACAAAGAGTGAGGGAAGACAAACACTTCTGGCATTTATTTTTTTTTTTTTTTTGGTAAGCTGCTTCATCCTTGATGGATTTTAGCTGTTCTTTCAGCAGAGATGCTGCTGTTGACTCATTCCTCAGCAGACACCACAGAGAGAGTGGCAGGTACTCTCTGCTTTTCTCTGAGCCTGATGATGTTTAAAATGTTTCTGAGCAGAGAAATACAGGACAAAATGCAGGGGATAAAAGACAATAAAAACGACTCTCCTCTGTCAGGACTACACAACTCATTTCTTGTCACAGAAACCTACATGGACTGCTACAAACACCAGGGAAAAGCTCCCACGAAGAGTTCAGGATCCTGTCCTGCCCTCCCTACAGCACCCAGGGAAGGGACAGAGGATTGCACCATGAAACGGCCTCTGGAATAAAGAGAGCCACACACAGCACACACACAGGATTGTGGGGGGGAAGGAGGGACAGAGACACTGGCGCTTGGTGTCACATCCATCACTTCCTTAACTCTGATGTGTGATGAGCTGGGCTCACATTCCACATTTATGTGTTATCTGAAATCAATACAGAAGGCCCAGCCTGGCTGAAAATACATCATAAACCCATCTCAAACCTGTTTGCGAAGGAAAACAGCAGAAACTTCAAAAACCTGTACAAAAATGAGTTTTCTTAGCTCCCAATCTTGCTCCAGAATGGATAAGTCACAGGCTCACAATGAAAATACAAAAATTGAGTGGTGGGCTTCAGAGGAGACTGTCCTTGTTGCCAGTGCCATGCTCAGACATCTCTGGTGCTGAGGGAAATCCAAGGAGCAGGAGGAGGAGGGAGGGCCAGGAGGGATGGGAAGGATCTGAGCTCACACCCACGGAGAGCCGTGGCACAATCCCATCCCTCACCCCGTCACAGCACCCCTGGCAAACACCGAGCTACAGGAATCTCCAGAGCAGGATGGGAAGGGTCTGAGCACACCCAGGGACAGCCCTGGCACAATCCCACCTCTCACCCCGTCACAGCACCCCTGGCAAACACCGAGCTACAGGAATCTCCAGAGCAGGATTTCTCTTAAACAAACGTCTGCGCCTCAGAGTGATTTTTCAGCGTGGCTCTTTGCTTACTTTTGGAAAGCTAAATATATATATTCTTCAGTTTTGAAACAAAGGAAACTCCCCAGCTCCCAGTGCTGGGGGCTGCCTGCCATAACACCAGAAGAAGAGTTTCATTTGCCGCTAACTCCCGTTCTATTTCCAATTTCCCAACGATCACTTTTCCTTTTTTACACGCATTTCCCAACAATTTACATTTCTTCTGTTGCATTGTCAAGCAAAGCATGAGCCTGGGAAAAACAGAAAGCCAACAGCGAGCTGAATCCTTTTGCATCAAATAAGGACATTTGTACTTCACTTTCAAGTAATTTTCTCTCTTTTTTTTGTTACTCGGGCTGGTCCAAATTTATCTTTTCAAATGCTGGAGCTAATGTGTGGGTTGTGAAGCAAGACATGCAGAGAAGCACTATTAACCTATTTTAATCAAGGATATTTCACTCTAAACGAGTGAAGATCTCCCCCAAGCACACACTCCCAGCCTGGAGCAGCTTGCTGTTCTTTAGTGGTTGGAAGGAACTTGAACTGAGCAATCTGCTTTGTAGCAAGTCTTTCTCGGAAGAAAAAAGGCAACCAGGTCTCCACTGATCAGTGTAAAAACCAGGAAGAAAAACTCAAGTATGGCTGATTAACGTGAGGATTCCTGGCTGGGGATGCTGAGCCCCTGCCAGCGTGGGTTGTGAGGAGGGACACAGCTTCTCCTCCTCCTGCTGCAGTTCATTTACGTGCTACCTGCAGATTGCAGGGAAAGGGAACTTTTCTTTCTTTATTTAATGGATCTGAACCAAACCTTCCTGCCAGTATATGCAATATCAGTTATCTTCCCTCCAGCATCTCCCATTATTAAAAACACCTGACAAACAACGCCCTGGCTCATCTGCAGCTCCCCAGGCTGCCCCAGCTACACCTCTCTGCTTAACTTAATATTCACTTCAGACACACTACAGGGAAACGACAAACTCCAGCACTGCACCAACCAGCTCACTGCTCTCCAGCTCCAACACCTAGGGAAGCGTTTTGGAAGTGATTATGTCACACAATACCATAAGAGACATAATTATTTAAAGCAGCACTTCCCTCACAGAATTCAAAACACCTCGTGCGAGGGTGAACTCCCGTCAGCTGCACAACCCCAAATTTAACGGTGCCGTTCCTGTCAAAAAGGCTCTCATTACATTACTAAACATAACTTCCCTGTCACACTGCCTTTCTCTTCCTTAGAAAAGACTGATTATTATAATTCTCTGTGTAACCTATATAAAATAATTATGTCTCCTAATTACATATCACATAGCTTCAATTCAGACACCAGACTGCCTTCAATGGAGCGACCATTTTCACTCCGTGCACATACCTAGCTCATCTAGCATTAGCCAGAATTAGAGCAAACACCACCAAAAGAAATGGAAACAGGTTAAAAGGACACAAATCCGTGTTGCTGCTGGAAAACCAGTCTGAGCAGTTGTTTTTGCAAGGCTCTATTCTTGCTTTATTAACATGCAACACAACTGGCATTAAGCTGGTCACAAGTTAGTGGATTTCAAAAGGCTTCGGGGTTTTGTTACTGACAATAGAAGGACAGAGAGCACTCAAAACCCTTCAGAATGGATACTCAAAGCCAAGCAGTAACTCCATTAATGCACAGACGTACATAAAGTAAAGCTGTTGCAGAGAAAACCACCTATGCATAAATGTTCCTACTTCCATTTCACCCGGAGGTTAAATTATCTGATCAAAATCTTGTGCTGGAAAGGAAAAAAATCAGTTCATATTTTTTCCACTTCATTTAGACTCTGTAAAACATTAAATCCTGTCATTAAAATTGCTTAATTAGGAGTGCTAGAGCAAAAGGTTGATGCGGCTCATGAATTGCGCCTGCTGAATGGGGGTGGCCTGGCAGGACTCGCCATCGACACCAGCACTGAAGAACAGGGAGAAGAAAAAAGAAAAGCACAATACTGTGAGGGTGTTTTGACTCTAATTGAAGCAGTGCCACTTGTCAGAGGGAAGGAGGTGACAAAGCCAATTCACACACAGTGAGAGCACAGCACCACCCTCGTGGGGAGTTCTGGGCCTGCGTGGAAGCCGCCTGCAAAGGCAGTGCCCAGCCCAGGGCCAGGGCATTTCAAACCCTGCCTCTCCCCTGCTTTCGTGGTGCTGCTCTGAGACCAGAGCGCTCCTTGGGCAGCAGGGCTGGGACACACAGCTCTGCCCCTGCAGCTCCTTCCCTGCTCTGTAGCCCACTGGCCAGTGCCCGGTGCCAGCAGGGACCGCACAGATGGCACCGCACACACAAACCCCCAGCACGAGCCCAGCAGTGCAGGGCAGAGCAAAGGCTGCTCCTGCAGGAGCTGCTCCGACTCAGAGGAACCAGCTTTAGTCAGAGCTCCAGCTCGGGCAGTGCTGGCTCAGTGCCCACGGAACTGGCCAGGACCCTGCTGTGCCCTGCTGCTTCCAGGGGCTCTGCTCCAGGACACCCCACACAGATCCACGACACACGGGGCTCCAGAGGTGCCCACAAAGCTGATTAGAGGGCTGGGACAGCTGGGGTTGTTCAGTCTGCAGAAGAGCGGGCTCCAGGAAGGCTTTACTGCAGCCTTCCAGTATTCAAAAGGAACCTGTAAGAAAGATGGGGACAAGCTTTCCAGTAGGGGCTGTTGCAATAGGACAAGGGGGATGGTTTTAAATTGAAAGAGGGTCAATTTAGAAGAAGTTCTAAGTCTAAGGAAGAAGTTCTTTGCCACGGGACAAAGGCACCAGGCTAAGGGAACGCATGGTAAGAGAGAAGCTCACACTTCATGATAAATAACTTTCCAGGCACATCTGAAACCCCCAGACCTTAAACAGCCTAACCCATTATTGAATCAGTGCTTCAGAGCCCGACAGGGTACATGTCAGAGTCCAGCCCAGGGTGCCCAACAGCAGCACTGCTGAGGCTGGGTGGAAAGCGAAAGTAGTTGTCTGATCATTTAATTCCAAAAGGAAGTGCTCTCTGACTATGAACCTGCTCTTTTTTCTCTCTCCACCCCAGTATGAGTAACACAAACAATTCTCTGTGAAGCTGTGCAATCTGAGACACAGCTCAGACATGGGACACATGACACAAACTGCTGCACCTTGCAATGTCATGGCTCAGCAGCAAGCTGAGGGTGGAGCTGGGAGTGAGGTCCAGGCTCCATGTGAATTCCTGAATTCGGTTCCTCTGTTACAAAACTGACACTTGAATAAAGAATTGATGGTTACTAAAGCAGCTGAGTGCCCATGGGAGATAAACATCCACTTACAAGTTTGAGGACAGCTACAGAGAGAGCTCTCTGCATGCCCAGCTCACCGTGTGCAACACAGCAATATGATTTGTGAGTGCACGGGGACGCTCTTGTTTCTGAAAGCTTAGGAAACAGCCAGAGCCTGCTCAGACCTCTGCTTGCACCAGCAATGATCTGCAATCCATTATCTCTACAGCTGCACCCCTGGGATCAGCTCCTGGAACTGCAATGTCAACAGCACTCAGCTTTGTCGGCCACTGTGTCACTCACTCCCTCCAGGAAAGCTGCCTCCAACAAGGACCTCAGCTCTACCTACAGCACGCTCTGCACTCCTCTGGCACTGGAAGAGATGCACCGGTGAGCAAACATCATCTGTGAAAGTCTGAAAGAGTAAATACCGTGTCCACTCAGGAAACACGCGGACTTTCATCTGCCTTCACTCCAACACAACACTGACCCTGTGGCAATGTCCTGTGATTATGCAAGGGAAGAAAAAAAGCCTCACCTTGCAGAAGGAGAGAAAGTGAGTTTGCAAATGTACAGTTAAAACCAACAAAGAAGAAAAACCCGAGCCACCTACATTTCTTGAAGAAGCTATTCTTAAAATAGAAGCTACAGTGATAGCAGAGTGCTGCAGCACCGCAGGGGACCTGAACTTCCAGAGAGGAGCAAAGTGCCAGACTCAGCCCCGTGTCCTCAGCGGTGGCACGGCAGCTGCTCTGTGTCTGGGAAAGGAGGAGCAGCCCAGGCACTGACGGACCAGCCACCCTGAGCCCTAAACAGCAACAGAAATGGTGCTTTCTGTCCCCAGACACTCTGGGAAGGAGCACAGTGGACAGAGGTTGGGTTCTCTTCACCCCTGCTCCACCTCGGGCATGTCCTCTCTGGGAGGAAGCTCAGAGGGCACTCTGCATCCAGCATAAAGACAGCAAGGAAAGAACATTTACCAGTTATTTTTCTTCTTCTACAGAACACTCAAAATTAAACACTTCCCCATCAAGCTGGTCATTTGCATAATCACATTATCAAGGTGGTCTTTCACATGGATCGAGGTGTCAACAGACTGAGATTTCAATATAATGCACCAACTGGAAGAGAGTACGATTTTATTTTCCCCATAAAGTTCTCCATACTTGGATTCCGAGGTTTTTGACAGGAAATAGAACATTGTTATTCACCTGAGTATTTTTTAATTAATTCTCCTTAGTCACAGAAAAAATAGAGCATTTGAAGAGATATGGATATGAAAGGATATGAGCACGTTCAGCACAAAGGATCATAACACACTCACCTTGTGACATCTTTTACCTGCAGGTAGAAATTGTTCTGCATAAGGAAATACTATTCCAGCGGCACATAAACCAATATACACAGTGTGTGTTGGGACACAAAACTAATATGCCAAAATCTGGGGGGAAATCCAGCATGTGTGACGTGTGTTCTGGGTTTCATTTGTTTTAAAGAAAATTTTGGATTTTCAAATGAGCACTATTGAGTGCTCCTTGTTTTCCCCCCAAAATCCCACTGGAATTTGTACCTCAAGCTGCAAGAGCCATAGTTACAGCTGGTACAAGTTACTTAAGAATGACACGGAATTAGCATTCGGTTACTTGGGAATGACAAAGGAGGTTTCATTTTTAATGTTCATAAGTCACCCAAATTAATTAGCGCTTTAAAGTGGCAATGAATCACTTCCCGAAATAATTTGTATTGGCTAAATTAATTCCTGTGAAGGGAGCCAATTTGCTGATTGTAAATTATCAGAGGCCCTGCCTAGCTCCTGTGTATACTGTGTACCATTTATAAGGCTACTGGGAAACGAAGGATGGCCACTTTTCATCAGGGAACAGGACTGCAGCCCCGCTAAGTGACAAACTTACAGTGCTGCAGTTACAGGGATCTGTTTAAAGAATCCAAGCCAAACATCATTAAGAAACAAAGCTGAACGTTCAGAAGAAAAGAAAAACAAACAGAAGAAAACCTTGTTTTCTAAAAGATGCACCGAAAACCTACTTGAAGGGAATATTTCATCCTCTTAGATTAACAAAGAGAAGTTCAGACATGCAGGGCTAATCATGGAGATACTTCCATCACAGGGCAGTGCCCAAAGCCCGCCTGAAGCCCGGAGTCCCAGAGCCGCCTTCTCTCACCCATGGCTGGATGACTGAGAGCCCCAGAAACTGAAATTCCTTTTGAGGAGCGATGAGGTGAGAAATCACACACCTGGATTTCTGCTCAGGTATAGGAGATGCTGTCCTGCCACTGGCAGCCTCTCCTCCCAGGAGAGCTCTGCACCCCTCCAGCACATCCCACCACCCACCCGCTCTCTGGTTAAGGACTGCAGCACTCTTCCAAATGGATTTCTCTTCTTTACTCCTTCAAAAGAAAAAAAAAATGTGCATAAACCTTCACCAAAGCTCATTTGCATGGCTTCCTCCTGCTCTTATCTGCATCTCCTCACAGGTATCAAAGCCCCGACATTTCTGCTTGTGAAGCCCTTCCCCGGTAACCTGCTTATCAGCAGTAATGAATACTTGTGCAAACAGGTACAAAATTAAATGGCTTCTTTACAGTGATTATGATAGATTGAGCCACACTTAATCTACATAATCAAATTGCTTCTGTGTTCAGCTGTAATACCTCCTGGCTGCCCTGGGAGCAGGTTCAGCCTTGGTTTCTCTCTCAGCGGGTCCTTTCTGAGAAGCACCAACTGTGCCTGGGGAAAGGGCTGCTCGAGGTGCTGTTATTTAACACAGCACAGGAAATCTGCAGGAGGACAGAGCAGGGCCAACAACAGGTGTCCCCTTCAGGGAGGGACAAAACATCCTGTGAGACACACAAGGGAAAGCCAAGGACAGACCAGTCTGCTCCAGCTGTGATCCACACACCTCCACGTCACTGCAGGGACCCTTCCAAGGCAGATCTCTGTCCCCCTGAGTGCACTGAGCTGCCACCACTGCTGTAATTTCCTTTCCCCAAGCAAGAGCATCCCTGTATTCCAGAGCAGCCCCTGTTTACATGCTCCAGAAATAGCAGACTGTTGTTTTCAGTCTCAGACTCCTGATTCAAATCAGGCTGGTTAAAATGCATGGCATGGGTATATTATAAAATCCTTGGCTTGGGAAATTAAAGGATTTGGTTCAAGGCATGTTCTGAAAAGCATCTCCACGTCTAACTCGTGTTTATCAAGTCACTTAGGCCAAAAGTGTCCTGAAGCTTTCTCTGCTTTTAAATATTGATCAACTTTTAGCATAAAACAAGAAGGGGGAAATGGTTTTCCCCAGAAACAATGAGCAGGTGCTATTTAAAAAATATCCAGCAGCCTGTTTGCCTTTGTGCAAACCACAGCGCTGCAAGAATCAGAGGCTGCTTCACAGCCAGCCTGCTGGGAGGCTTTTTGTTTGTTTCCAAAGTCTAACAGAACAATCAGCCTACGAGCCAGTGCTTATTCCTAAACACTTTAATGAACTGGAAAGAGAGTAAACCTGGTGCAAAATGCTACTAAGCACTTAGGGAGAATAATTTCTCTTCCTCATTATGGCTTTGATATAGGTAAAATGAAGCTGCTGCTGGACCTCTGAGTTGGAAAGGTGACAGCTCCAGAAAAAAAGGTCTCTGCATCTTTGTAAGTGAAGAAGAAACAACGCAGAAGGGAAAAAATAAAAAGCTGGGTTCTGGCAAGGGCTGCTGGCACAGCTTGACTTAGGCTCAGGAGGAAGCAAAAGCTTGAATTACATAAAAATAGATTTAAGAAAGAATCAATGACATTTCATCTGAAAGTTTTGGTTAAGTTTTAATTGGGCTCTGTGATTCTGCACTTAAGTGCATGAAGTGAAGGAGTACATGTACTCACGCTTCCCGAGACAACTGACAGATCTGCAACTTACTCATCTCCTCTCCAAAGGTTAATTACAGAACAATCCTGGAGAGCAACACTGCATGGAAAGCGAGAGCCTGGGGAGCCCGGGGAGGGCTGTGCTGGCCTCTCCTCGGGGTGAGGAGCAAGGTGAAGGTGCTGCCCCGTGACCCCGGCACGGAGAGGAGCGAGGAGCTGGGAGCAGCCCGGCGAGGGACGGAGAGCAGCACACCCACAGTGGGGCAGGACGGGCTCCTGTGCCCCTGGGACAGGACTCCCAGCGCGTGGGGGCTCCTGGCTGGAGCTGCCCCCACAGCCAGAGCAGGTGGGGCACAGCCAGCAGTGAGAGCTGCGTGCAGCCATCCTTATAATGGGGAAAGTAAGGCAGAGCGACTGACCAGGATCAAAACTGGGATTAAGCTGGAAATAGGCTGTGGGTTCCCTGAATCCTGCACTGTGAGGCACAAGCCTCCTCTAGTTCAGCCAAGCATCAGGAAAAAAAAAAAATGGCAGCTTTTAGGGAAGCCTGTATGTCCAAAGCTCATTTGAAAAAAAAAAATCATGACAAATTGAAGAAATATTATCAAAATGGAGAATAGGGGAGTTTCATCATTGGAGTAAGACTTTGTGGACATAACTGACCTTTGGCTGCGCAGTAATTTGATTTGCTAAGAACATGAGCAAAGTCTCAATTAGGTCAGAGAGCACTGCTGCACCAGCAGCAGGGAACAGGAAGGTGCAGCTGGATCAGTGCAAAGATCTGGTGCAAGGAAACACTGGCAGAAGCAGGCGAGGCTGCTTGCTTGGTGTGTGCCACAGGCAGAGGCACAAACCTCTCAGCCAGCAGCTCTTCCATCACCGGCAGCTTTTTGCTGCTCTCTAAAAGCTGGAACAAGTACTGGGCCTGCCACAGGAGAAACAGGCTCATTTAGAGCAGCCCAGGGAAAAGCAGACGAATGCTAGAGAAAAAAAAAGATCAGAACAGCAATGGATTCCGAATGCTGCTTAATGGAGTGAAGCCTGAACATTATTTGGTGCGATCTTGACGAGCCTGATTTAACTGTTACATTTTTGTATAATATTTTTCATCCTGATTATGAAGAATTGCTTGGCAGCCCTTGGTGACTGCTTAGAAGTTTCTCAGGCACTTAAGCAGAAGGTCTATCAGGGCACATTTATCAGAGGAAAGACTGCTAAGGAGCGGACAGCAGCAGGAATAACCCCGGGGTGAGACGGCTCTGTTATTGTCTGTAGAAGAGCAGTGGGCAAGGCAATCCAAACACTGATGGGAAGGCAGTTCAAGGAAGGGCATTTCTGGACACACAGGTTCCCACAGCATGATTTGATCCAGCAGAATGACCAATCACCAAACTTGCAGCAGCCAGTCTTCACCTGAGACACGGAGTGCAGCCCAAGCCCTCCTACATCCCCATCCGGAAGGAAGCTGGTGACCCTGCATTGCTGACTCTCACACCCTCCATTCAAACCAGCCCAGTTCTCACTTTTAAACAGTTCCAGACATGTGGGTTTGTTTTTGACTCAGGAGTGTCCATCTGAAGTGAGTTTATGTCAGTGACAAGTGAACCAGGGTTCCTGGGGCAGTGTCTGCAGGTGCAGAAAGCAGATGGGAGGTGTTCCCCTTCCAAAGCGCTGTCTCTGTGAATGCAGCATCTCAGCACAGCCACCAGCCAACATTTCACTTCAGCACATGGAAGATTGCATTTAGGATCAACTCCTTTCTGCCCCCTCCCAACAGGCCCATTAAGTACCAGATCTGCAAACCTTGTACATGCACAAGTTACTTGCTCTGCTTTTTAAAGCTTTCCAAGAGCGCTCTGAATTCCAAGCAGGACTGTGTTCTCCAGAGCAGCCCTGTTTGGAAAGGCCACACTCACAAAGCTGTGTCAGGCCTGCCTGCCAGGTGAGCACACGTTAGGATGTGAACTCAGTGTCACTGGAACAGTCACCGAGGTGACTGCAGCCTGTGCTCACCTCCTGTACGGATCTGCTCATCTCAACACCGAGGCCGTGCTCCAGTGAGCAAAGCCAGACTGACACAGGAACCTGAGACAAGGCTCCACAGCGAGTATCTGTGGGGCTGTCCTTAAAGCACAAAAACCTCTCTAATGCACCCACAGAAACCATCCAGTGCCAGAAACACAGCGCTGCTTTTGGGACTTCAGCTGCCACACAGAGGAATTCCAACACCCAGGAGGAAGAGTTAAGATCACAGCAGTCTCTTCTCCCCCAGCACTTCAGTCACCCTGCAAATCATCAGGGTTCTCACAACGACCTTAATTTTTCCACAGACAGGAGAACACCAAGCACAGCCAAACCCCGAGCCAGGCTGTTTTTGAGAGGACAGGAGGCACTGGTTCTGCACCGAGCACAAAGCTTACCCCGTCTGGCAGCGCCCTCCAGCACACAGCGCTCACAAACTCGTTTGTGTCGTCCTCTTTCCGGTCCTTGTCCAGGACACTTTTGACCGTGTCAAACTTGAACGTCAGCAGTGTCTTTGAGAGGCCCTTATAGTATAAGTAAAGGGAATTATTTTCACTTCCTAGAAATAAAAAAATATAATATACAAGATTAGGTTCTGGTAAGAGAAACAGAAATAAGAGTTTTTAGCTCTTTCATGGCTTAAGACAAGCCCAGACATTTCCTTGTAGCTGTCATTGTGCACATGGTGCCCTGGCAGCTGGAAGCTCCACAGCAAACTTCCATCACACTTAATAACAGGACACAGTTTTATTTATTTAGGACAACTACAGTGTGCAGCACACCTGCAAAACTTGCAGGGTCCCCAGAACCCTCCACAGCTCCCTCAGGGCAGAGCATTTGGAGCAGAGCACCTGCACCACCACAGGAATCACCGCTACAGCCAGGCTGCCCAGAGCCACAGCTCCAAGGCAGGCAGCACTGTCAAGCCTTGCCTGCCATAACCAAGTGTGACAGCTTGGCCTGTGGAGGCTCAAGCAAGAGAGACCAGACTGTGCAGGCTTGATTTAGAAATCCATCCCAATTTGTGCCCTGCAAGCTGCACAGCGCTCACAGAACACACAACCGAGGCCCTCCCTTCCATGCTGGCACAGCTGTCCTGCTCTCCCACGGCTCTCAGCCTGTCACTGCCTTCCCACCAAGAGCTGGGATGTGCAGAGCTCCGACAGCCTGATGGAGCAGGGAGAGGACAGGCCAGCCAAAGGGGTGACCAGTGATTCAGCCTTCCAGGGAGCTGTCTGCTCGTACTGCACCACGCAGAGGCCACGCTGAGTGACAAGCACGGGGTCCCCGTGTGGCCCGGGCTGCTGGTGATGCATGAGGATGTGCCAATTGCTAATCCTGAAAGACATAAATTATGTCAGCAGCAACCACCCTAGGAGCTGACTTTGATGACAGCGAGCCTGAATCATCATGCATAAACAGCTCATCTGCAATGAAAACCATCTATGGACCCCCTTGGGTCAGGGCTGCTGATGCCATTCCCCGTGAGGGGAAGGAGGTGGAATTCAGAAAAATTTTCAGAAAAACTTCCTGTGGAGAAGCCCATGCAGCTGGATAGCAGCAGTGCTGGTGTGTCCTGCAGCCACAGAGGAACTCCCAGCCCCGAGGGAGCCTGGCAGGGGCTGCCCTACTCACCACAGGCAATGTAGTCCCCGTTGGACGCCAGCCCCACGAAGTTCTTCTCGTTGATGTGGCCCTTGAAGGAGCGCAGGCAGTGAGGCTTCCCCACGTTCCACAGCTTCAGCTGACTGTCTGTGGACCTGCAAACAACGCTGGAGTTTATCCCACTGCCAGATGGCAGAACTGCTCCCTGGCCACCCTGCTCTCAGCACTCCAAAGACAATCACAGTGCACACCAGGAGATTTATCCCACTTTCAATCGTGTGCAGCTCAGCCTGAGCTCCAAAAGGTATCACCTCCCTGTAAAAGGCTGTCAAAACACATTACACGTCTGAATAGAGCCTTCCCTGAAGTATTTCTCTTCCTTTCTCCTATCAATTGCAGAGCCCTCCTCTGAACTGCATGGCCTTTGGGCTATCGCTGCCTCCTCCAGATCCTCGCAGACCCAGGACACACCAAAGGTATTTATTTTCTAAACCTTTACAGCATGAATAAAATCTGTTCCCTTCTCCATGCCAGCTGCAATTCTCATTCATGTCTTTCCAGGGCCTGGGTAGGAAGCATTCTCCTCACTCCCCAGCTGCCCTGAAGCAGGTTCTCCTCCTCCTGCCCAACACCGAGCAGTGGCACAGAAAAACCTGTGGGGGCCCAGAGCTGCTGTTAAAATTAAATCTGTTTTTCTCGTGTGTAATTGAGACTGCACGCATACAGAACTCAAGCTGCTACTTTTTTCACCTTGTCAGGGAAAGCTAAATATTACTATTCAAAATATACCAAAGATGTTGTGATTAAATCAAAATCATTGTTTTCTAAGGTTCCCCCATGTTCAAATACACCTGCCTTCAAAACGTTTTCCTTTTTAATGTGAGAAAACATTCTGCCCTTGGGGTTAGTAATCCCCACTGCCTCACAGACCTCAAATAGGAAGATCGCCCATTTCCAGGAGATACAGGATTAATTTCTTCCCCCAAAGCTGCAGAGACAGGGACATAATCTCTCACTTCCCAGGCGTTATTGCCCAGCAATCAGAGCTTCCATGGCTCTGCTGTTCTGGCGCTCACTGAGATGCACACTCGGGGAGCAAACGGTGATGGGGTGGGACTGAAGCCCCATGAAGCCTTTCTAAGAAAGGGAAAGTGCTGTTCTGGTCCCTAAATTTGGCAGAGTTTGGGAGCAGGAGCTGTCAGCCTCCGGGGTGGGAGGGAGGCAGTGCTCCCCACACAGGTCGTGTCACCCAGCCTTGCTGCTTCCCGAGTGTTTAGAGCTGAAAGGAAAACCTGAAACCTCACAACATCCATCAAATGTGACGTAAGACATCAGCCCTACACCAGCGGCCCAATTCCCTAAAATACAGCACAGGAGAGGAGACTGCACCTCGTGCCACCCTGCAAACAGCTTATCTGAGTCCTCAGTGCCGGCTGGAGTGACAGGGGAGCGATAAGGGAGCTGCAGCAGGGTTTGTCAGGCAGTAGGATTGGTTAGGATGGGGTCAGATGAGAGAGGAGGTGGGGATTGTATCTGTAACGCTCTGACTCAAGCAGCAGGGCATTCCCAAGCCCAGGCTGAGACAGGAGCCCAAAGCAGAGCTCAGCTTCTCTGCCTGGTGTTTGTCCCACGTCTGTCCCTGCCCCACTGTCCCTTCCCCTGTCCCCACTGTCACAGCACAGCTCAGAGAGGGCAAAGCAGTGCATATTCCTGCTTTTTCTGGCCCACAGGTACAGGCAGGTGCCTCCTGTGCTATTAGGGCAGCTGCATTTTTAAAACGCTGCTTTTAAAAGCTTCAGAGTTGCCTGGAAACCAAACTTTTCTGCAGGCAGGGAAAAGCAGCAAAAGACTAATCCCTGGTCCACGAGCTGTCAGATTCCTGTGACAGCTGCTCTCAGCTACCCATCACGAGACCTCAGACACACAGGCCCCTAACCTCTGTATTTTACTGGCATGCATTCTAGGTGTCTGCATTAAAATAAAAACACTCAATCACCAACGGGAATTTCTTCCTATTAATGAATTCCCATTGAGCTCCAGCCATGCTGACACTGCCTAGGATAAGCACACCATGGAAGAAGGAAGCTCTCCACCTGCAAGGAGAGGACAAGGCCATTGATCCTGCTGGTGTTGCACTGCTCCTCTGCTTTCGTGTCCTCTCCAAAAAACCATCTTGGATGTGCTGCCCGGTTAAATCTGCCTCTCTGTAAATCAGCACTGCAATCAATGTGTTGTGCTAAATACCAGGCAGTGCTGAACACCCCCGAGGTCAAAACCTAACTCTACAAGGCAAAGAAGATCAATGCAATCCATAAAACAGCTTTAGCCAGAAATCTGGAGAATCTGAATACACTTATAATTTTTTCTTAAATCAGTACTTGATTTTTGAGAATCACTGCCACTGTTGCCTCTACTCAGTTTCCAAAAGGAAGGACAGGAAAAATGATGGGCTCTGACACTTGTCCCTGCTCACACAGAGGAGGGCAGAGGAACCCTTCAGTCAGTTCCCTCTCCTGCTGCTGCCTGCCCCAGCCTGACAGCTCCAACAGCTCCAACAGCTCTATCAATAACTCCTCCCAGAACCCTGGGAGATGCTTTCTCAGAATGCTGGCCCAAGCAGAACAGGGCCATTCCGTCCTAAAACATCCCATAAACGATGCTCCACTTGATTACGGCTGTGAAACATTCCCAGCGTCCTCCTGTTTCTATTAAACACTTTCTCTAACAGAGATTTGCTTCAAAGCATTAAATTTAATTTTCCTCTGTGTTCTAGATATGAATTTTCAGCCTTATAGAGTTATAAGGTTAATAGAAGTAAGAAGAGAGAAGCTGATTAAATATAAACAGCACCAGGAGCCACCAGGGAATCCTCCATCATGCACTCAGCTCAGAGCAACTCCCTGGCAGACTGAACACACCTTAAAATGCTGTTTCACTGAGGAAAAACACGGGACAGAACCCAGCTGGATAACCCCTGGCTCAGCACAAGGCAGCAGGCAGATTTCCTGGGATTAGATCTGCCCCTGTGATCCATCCCTGCTCCCTCAGGTGGGAGATCAAAGATCCCCCTGCAGCCCCCACCATCCCTCAGGTGAGAGGGGCTCACCTCTGGTGTGCTGCAGAGGCTCACAGCCAGACATTCCAAACTTCCACTGTGAGACCTGACAGCCATGTCACTGAAAACCTGCCTGGAAAAGAGGAAGCCACATCTGGCTGTGGGGCAGGCACAGCTGGCTGTGGGGCAGGCACATCTGGCCATGTGCTGAACTGAAGCTGGGGAATAAACACTGTTCCTCAGGGCTTCCACGCAGCCCTTATGGGCCACCCTGGCTGAAGAGCTGCATGCTCTGAGAGCCACGAAACAGCTCCTCTTTGGCCACTTTCTAACCCAAATCTAAGCCTCGAAAGGGCCTTCACGGGGCAGAGAATAAATCACCAGAGAGCAGATCAAACAGTCAGTGCTACCTGAGCTGCTCTCAGGCTGTGGGTGAACCTCCCCTTCCGACCATGTAACACAGCAGCACCATTTGATCCCTCCTGTCACCCCTCAGCTGGGTTTTACTGCAGGGTATTATCCCCAGGGCTCTGCCAGCAGCTTTCTCCATCCCAGAGCTCTGCTCAGGAGCACCTTCAGTGCACACAGGGAGAGGAAAGTCCACCTGCAGCTTCCCGGAGTCAGGAGCCACATCCAGGCCTGTTCCTCTTCAGGATTTCAGCTCCACAAGCCAGAGCACAGCCGAGTGCCACCAGGAGCGAATTTCTATTTTTGTCTTGGAGAGAAGCAACGATCTGCCTCCCAAAAAGCACAGCAGCCTGCCAGAGCAGCCACCCACGCAGGTGACCTCTCAGCAGCCCTGAGGAGCACCGGGAAGCCAGGGCTGTGAGTTTTTAGCAGACATGAAAGGCCCCACTTACGCAGAGACGATTTCCTCCCCGCTGACGAACTTTGCATAGGAGACGGCCTTGCGGTGGCCCTTGAACACCATGATGGGCTGCTTAGTGTTGCGGAGGTCGTAGTAGTGCACACAGTGATCTGCAGACAGGGAACAAAAGGGGCAGCGTTTCATCAGCTGGGAAGGGTGCACAGCACCTGGAATAACCACGGCAAAACCCCTGCCTGCAGCTCCCACCCCTCACCTCCAGCCCCATCTCGGGTAAACAGACGGCACTGCAGCAAAAGGGAGTTTAGGCAGCTAAAGCAGCCCCAAAATTCACTGCACAGGGGTCATGCTCCTCCCTTTCAAAGGGTCAGGAGGGGAAAAGGCGCATTCACATGTATGGTCTGTACACATCCTCCTGCAAACCCCACGTACCTGCAGGAGCCATGCTCAAGGCAGCAGCAAAAGGGACTCTCACCTCTTCTGCCTGACTCCTCAGCTCCCTGCCCAGCACTCCAACTGCCATTTCTAATTCCCAGCATCCTCTTTTCCCCTCTTGGAAAACTGCTGAAGAACTCAAGGGTAAGAACTCAGTCTGCTACTTTAACTGGATTGTGGAAACACAGGATTAAACTTTTCATGCTTGCTTCTGGATGGATAACCTTCACACCTTTGTTTTTGGCTTCCCTCCCCTGACTTTATTACCAATCAAGAAAGAATTAGCATTTCTGCTAATGAGGGAACCGACTAAATTCCAGTTCATCTTAAGATTTAATTCACAGATGTGCCCCAGTGCCACAACCACATAGAAGGGATCACAGCAGAATTAGTGATTCGTTTCCTTTTCTGCACAACCAAATGTCAATTCCCAAGAAAACAGAAAAACAAGAGGAGGAAAAACCCCATGAGACCCCAGCCCCAAATACCCTCACAGAGCTCTTTCCAGCTCAACAAGGTTAATAAGCATCTCCATTCTCAATTTCCAGCTTTTAATGTTGAATTTAATTTAATTACCCCTTGCTGTTCTGGAAGCACAGGGAGGGAAGGGTTAGGGTCACACACATGGAAACCAAGCTGGACATCTCTCTCACTGAGCAATGTGTGATACCCAGACAGCAGCTGAAAACTGCTCTGACCCCCTGCCACTGAAAGAACATCCCACTGGTGGAAGTTGATGACAAAGATTACAAGAGATGGATTTAATGTAGCCAAGAGCTCCAGCTATTTCTGTGTTTGCACAGGGTGTCAAGGCTGGGTACAGCTGAGAGGCGGCAGTCTCTAATCCCGTGTGGTTTGAGAGGTTCACACCCATCAGCTTCTGCAACCGCCCTCAGACCAGCAAGGGGAGCTCCTCCCCCAGTTAAGGAGCAAATTTGTGCCCATGGATGTGTCAGGAACACCTTCCATGAAACCAGGTGGGGAGAAAGTCCCGTTCCCCTCCCGCTGCTCTCTCTGCAGTGACCGGCTCACAGGTCTCCCTGGTGAGGATTTCTGGCTCCCTTCCTCCTCGAGGGGCAAAAGCAGATGCTCCAAGCAGCTACACCAAGTTTTCTCCACCACTTGCACTGCCCAAGTAGTCGGTTATGTTGGAACCCAGCAGCTCCGGCACCCCTGACTGTCAGCGCTGGAGCTGCTGTGCCCCAAGCAGCTCCTGTGGCTTTCACCTCTGAAACATTAAACCTCCAAACAACCAAAACCCCGGTGTGCTCCTGCCATTTGGGTATTTTAATTAGTTGCAGAACATGGTGTTGCATTGAATGAAACTTATTGAATAACAGGTTAATTTTCTAAGGGACTTGAATTAAGTATTAATACTCTAACAAGGTTTGGGCATCTTGGTCTCTCCTGCTTCTCTGAAAGCCGGAGCCAAGAAACTCCAGTTTTTCATCTACCCAGCAGACCTGTGGGAGCTATGAAACAGTTAACTGGCAATTGCTATTTTAATGAGCAGCATGATTCTAGCAGGGATTTTTATTAGGAATCAGCTGGTGGAGAAGCCTTGCAAGTCTATTTTCGCTTACAGTTTCAATGCTGGCCCATCCTTAGGGCACCTTTGTGAGCATGCAGATCCCATCCTTCAGGGAAAGGGATACCTGCAGGTGCAGAGAGGAGAGAGCCATGGCAGGGCAGAGCCACGAAGCTGCCTTCACCTTCCAAATATCCCATAAACAGCTCCGAGCCCGGCAGCATCTGGCCCCAGCACGGCCGAGCCTCCCGGCGTTGGCAGGGCAATCAATCACTGTCTGCTCTCATCACAGCGCCTCCGAGGCAACCAGCACGGCCAGTGGCTTCTAAAATTAGCCACTTAATTATTAATTGATTATTTCAGCAGACCAAGTGTTGGTGCCCAACTGAGTTTTAGCTTTTTGTTTGTTTTTTTTTTTTTTTTAAATTCAATTGAAGCAGCTATTTTTAAGTGGATGAACGAAGATGGATGCTCACTGCATTCATTAAAATCTGAACAGGTGGTCGTGTTTTACAATTAAAGAGATATTCTCTCTTGTAGGCCATATGGACTTTGCAAAAAACATGATAAAAATGCCATCTGCTGAGGAAGCAGAGCGCCCCAAAGTGAAGCTAAATGAGAAGAATACAACTCCCAGGTACCCCGGCAGACGCCTTGCCTGGTGGGCTTTGATGAGCTGGAATTGTCGGGGATGGGCAGCATCCCTGGCACAGCAGCAGGCTCAAGGGGAGGTGGCAGGGCGCTCTGGGAGGCTCACAAAATGAGTTTTTCCCAAGAGGCAGCTGAAGGTAAGGGAATGGAGAGGGCAGTGAGGGGAATCAAACACTTCCTGAACCCCACAAGAACCTGTGAGCTCGTCCAGCCTCCCAGCGCTGGCTCCTGCCCCACTGCTGACCAGCACCACCAGGGGTGTTTGCTTCTTGTTTGCCCCTCAAAATGAACATTAAATCACCGTTCAGCTCATTCCCACCCCGACCAGAAAACTCACTTAGAACAGTTCATCCTGGAATTCCCATTTACAGAGTTACAGCCTTGGGCCCGTCCAATCCTTGGGCAGCAACAGCTCCCTGCTTCACCTTTCCTTCTGCATTCAGGCTTCATTTAAATATTGATGAAATAATGGCAAAGAACACGTATATATTTCATAACAAATTAAACACTCCAGAGCAATTCTCATCTAGCTCAATGTCACTGCAGGAGCTGAGCATGACAGAAATCTGCCGCTGCACCTTCTGAATCCCAATGTTTGCTGGCAAGCCATTTTGGTTTTTATACATATATTTCTAAGTGATCTCAGAAGGCAGGAAGGGCAGCGACGCTCTGCCATTGCTGCTGAGAGGTCTCTGCCCACCAGGCTGAGTTTTTAAATAGTGCTTTTCCATTATGCTCGGCTCACTTCCCTCAAGACACCGCTGCCTTCACCTCTGAGCCATCCAGTGACAACTCATCGAGAATTCAGCCTTCTCCACGCTCCTGAGAGCTCTGGCCACCTCGTCAGTAAATACAGCCCGTGTCAGCCAAGGGTGGCTCCCTCTCTGCCCAGCTGCTGTAAATCCACACGGCCCCAGCTGGCAGGAGACAGTGAGAGACAGAAGGATGGGCTTGTGCTGAGCAAGGTGAAGGGATCAGCACCTCCTCAGCCTCCATTCCCGGGCTCAGCTCGGCTGCAGGGCTGGGGATGCAGTAATGAACTGGTGCTGTGGTTATACAGTCATGGGAAATCAGGGTTAAGAACTCCTGAAATAAGAGAGTTGGGAATTGCTAATGGAGCCAGCAGCACCTTAGGTAATCGCTGAGTTGTTTAGGAAAATGGAACTGATCTTGGGTTTTTGGGTGTTTAAACAAAAGGAAGAAAAGGAGAGAGTCTGTTTTTGCCAAAAGTGATTTTCCTCACATTTAGATTTGCTAATAAAATGCACAAAACTGCTGTTAGCAGCAGGCTTTGGATTCAGCAGCACCTATTGTGAAGCTCTTGCAGTGCACTGATGAGCAGCCAGGGTTAGGACAGGGCACCACACGGCAGCAATTTCACCTCTCACTGGGTACCTGCACACACAGAACCAGAGAGCAGAGCAGCCCCGCTCCCCGGGTACGCAGCAATTCCAGGGAACATCCGTCTTCCAGGTCATGTGTTTCACCCACCTCCACCACCACCATCAATCAGCATCAGCTAATTCACGAGACCCCCCAGGCTCCTCTCAGCCAAGAACCACTTACTTGAAGGAATATCAAGCCAAGGACAGCAAAACAAAAATTTACCTGCAATGCAACAGTTTTATATTCAAAGGATGTAACACCCAGAGAGCCCCAAGAGCTGCATACAAAGGTTCTGTGGCTCTCCTCTGGAAAACTAAATTGCTGGAGAATCAATGCCCATTTTTCTTATTTCAATCATTTAAAAATGCACATTTCTCAACGGTTCAATATTTAGATTATTGATCCATTAAAAACATAAGTCCTTTACATCGCTTGGATTTCTCAGCAGTCACAGACTTGAGAATATGAGTGGTGCCCCTTGTTCCACAGCAGATGAATATCAGGGACAAGAAGATGCCCACATTCAAATGCAGAGCTGTGCGGGAGGCAGCCAGATGTTAATTAAGTGGTCTGGTAGCGATGTGATCAGAGCACATCTTGGGCTTTTTTTCTTTTTAATAAAATACATCTTCAATAGCAAACCTAAAGGTCAAAATAATTTCATCCATTAATGCTCTGGCTCCAGCCTGCAGTCCTCGTGCTGCAGATCTTTTCCTGAAACAGAACCTCAGGCTGGAGTGCAATGTTTAATGTGCTTCTCCGGCCATGAGGAGCTGATTTACATCCAGCAACTCATGTCCTGTGCTCATGGCTGCCTCATCTTCTTCATTTGTCTCTTTTTCTCCGTATAAACATCAGGCTTGGATCTGCACCTCAGCAGGAACAATAAGAAATGTTTATAGTTTATATAGAAACTCATATCCTCAGCTCACGACTGCCTCGTTTTCTTCATTTGTCTCTTTTCCTCCATATGAACGCCAGGCTTGGATCTGCACCTCAGCAGCAACAATACGATGTTTATAGTGTGGGGGGTGCATTTAAATGCCTCGTTTAACAAGACAAACTGAGTCAGAGCAAAGTTGGTGCAAGACACCTCTGCTCGCCACCAATTAGATCATCCTGGGGAAAGCAAAACAACAGCAAAATACAAGGATATAAAACAAACCCCAAAATGCTTCTCCTCAGAATGAAAGGGGAGAGACATGACTCTGTAACATTTCATTTCAGTTTTATTTCCACTGGCTGAATAAGATGATTCCAGAGATGCTGGAGGAAGCATTGAAGGGGTTACCTGAAATCCAATTATTTGTATTTAAGCATCTACTGCATAAATTGATCTTTCCTTTCACTCGTTTCTCCCCTGTATATCAAGTGTAAGCAAGATCACTCTGTTTTCAGGGTTCCTGGAATTGTCTCCAGGCAACTTGTTTAGCAGGAAAATGCAACTCTGTCCTTTTGCCTTCGAGAGCCCAGAGTACTGTGGTTCAAATCAAAGCTTGTTTTGAGTGTCCCTGGGTAAAAGCAAAGAGCGTCTGCTGCTATTTCCCCAAGTGGGATGCCATGAAAGAGGGGATGAGCCAGCCTAGTGAATATTTGCTGAACGCAGATAAATAAATAAGAGAACAACAGAACTTCAGATGGCTTAACCAGAAGCCTCTTTCTCAGCCAGGCTCAGCGTGGCTCCTTGCTATAAAAGAGGAAGTTTGTACCCACAAAGGTAAAGCCTTTGGCTGGACTAAAAACGGAAACAGGATCAGGAGGCTCACGCAAAACCTCAGCTTTCACCAGGAAAAACTCTTCTTCTGTTAGGGAGGAGAGAGAGGAGGGAGATCAAAAGGGAAAACATCCTGATTTAAAAATAAACTCAAGTGTCCGTGGTGCCACAGAGCACAGTGACGATGACACGGCACTTTGAGGTCCTTGGGGACACTGAGCCAGGGCTGGCTACACAAATGCTGCTGTCTCCAGTGCCCGAGGAAAGGCAGCCACCAGAGCCCAAACTTGGAAATGAAATGTTTGAGAACACATTTCCCTGAATTCCAGAGGAAATCTACAGAAGGCACCTACCGAGCTCCAGAGCTGCTACCAGACTCACTAAAGAGCCATTAATTAAAGAACTGGAGCCTCTCCAGTGGATCTGCTACCTACCTGTGCACCAGGAAACAGAGCCTCCCTGCCAAGGCAACGATAGCAAAGGCTGCCTGAAAGACAACTCAGAATTTAATTGTGGGGAAGCTCAAATGCAACTTAATCCTATGGAGAATGCAATTTCTGACAGAAATCCATTTTTGCTCAAGGGCTCTGAAGGTCACGGAACACTGTAGGTTGGAAGGGACCTCTGAAACCCAGCCAGTCCAACCGCCCAGTCAAGGATGGGACGGCTGCAAAGTTGGATTCGATTTCCAAGTTAAATAATTGTGTTCCAGAGTCCTGCTCAGCCATGCCTGCAGCATTTCCAAAAACAATTCTATAAACTCTTCCCTCAGCTGTCTTGAAAGTGCTCTTCAGTCACAGGATTAGGGAGAATTTTTCTTTCATACAAACTTTTAAGCTATTTGCTGTTGACATGAGAGAGGCAAGGCATGAGCCCACCTCTGCATTGCTGCAGCGATGTTCAGGCTGTGCTTTGCTGCACAAGCCTCTGGCTCCTCACGTCTCTCAGGTTTTGTCTATCCATGCCCACACGATGGGGGTGGCATGAAGCACTGTCACACAACCTTAGCTCTCCTTTAATTCACTTTTTTTTTCTTATCAGTGGAAAAGAAAATCAAGAACTGCTGCATTTTAACTGCTGCCAAGCCCGTGACACCAAACAGCAGCTCTTGCAGAGCTTCGTGTGACTGAGGCGGGTTTGTTCAGAAGGTTTAGGGTGGGGATTTCACCCTCCCTCCAGCAGAGGGGCAGGCTGGAGTTTGGACATCCATGGGCAGGTCTAGCTCTGGAGAGAGGACACAGGACAGCTGAACATCCCATGCTTGGGAATAACTCAACTCCGCAAGACAAGTGAAACTTCATGCAGCACTCTCAAAAAACCCCACAAAAAATGAAGAAAGCTATTCTTAATCTTGGGTCTCTTCCAGGGCAGAAGAGAATGTAGAAAGGAAAAAAGAGTCTTTATTACAGCAACAGAAATGCAGGGTGGCATTTGGGCATTTGACAAAGAGTGGTGAGGAAGCCTTGCAGCCAACAAAACACTGTAAAGAGATTTATTTCACTTGAGAGAGTAATACCGGGATGGGATATGATCAGTGCAGGCTCTGGCCTATCACAAACCATTTCTGGGAGGGAAGACGCTGTGATAGCTTCCACTGCATGAAAGAAATAGATGCTCCAGGAACAGAAAAGAGATGACAGCGCATTAGGGACAGGAAAAAGTGGACCTGAATTCACAGCAACAAAGCCCTGCACTAAAAATTAGCACAAGAGTTTTCTGAAGAAGAAATTAGATCATATCAACAAGAGTAAGGTGACATCAGTGCCCTCCGTACAAACCATTTCCTTACTGTAAAGGCGAGAGATTAAAAATGGTTCGATACAGCCTGAAGCAAAGAACCTTTGCAGATGAAACCATCCCAGCATCTGCTGAAGAATGCTGAGCGCTGGTCCCCTTGCAGCATGACAAATCACACCAGCAGAAACCCATCCATTCCCCCCGGAACTCTGCAGGTAAAGCTAACCGGTATTTTTTATTTCTCCTGTTTGTACTTTCCCCTCCAAAAAAGCCCCAATAAAGCAAGGAAAATTTATTCCAACAGCCATTAGCACAGGCACGTTAAAATGTTTGCTGGGTATGGCTTTGTATTCACAATTTTTTGTTCCAGCAGAAACTGCAAGCGCTTTGTTTCTGTAACTAAGACAAAATTACTCATTTGATGCATTTGCTTTTTCCTCCTCCTTTTACCTGGAGTTTCCTGTGCACTGAAGGAACAGTTTTTCTCTGAATAACCATTTTCTGCAGCCCTGGGGAAATCTCAGCAATCTCTCCTAGAAGCAACGCTCTGGCCCACAGCAGCAAACTGGAACAATGCCCTTATTTTGTATTTCATGTGTGTGTCCAAGATGATTTGGGATGCAGTGCTTCATTTGTATCTGCTCTCAGCGCTCTGTCTAGACAAGTGGGCTCTCCACAAGTGGCACCAGACTCCCGGGGAGGTGCTGCTCACCCCATCCTCACAGGTGTCAAACGTTCGGTGGCCACCCCGGAAGGGGCTGGACCTGAGAAAAGCACTCCATACAGATTTCCCCGCAGGTGAAACCTCCCCCGTGTGCTCTGAAGACTCTACAAGATTAAGCAGGGTCTGTATGATTCATTTTGCTGGTGGCGAAATCTTAAAAAAACCCGAACAACAAAACCCTTTCAAGTGAGGAAGGCACAGAGCCCGTGATGTTAGCGAGGAGATGAAAGGAACTTTCTGAAGCAGAGGAAGGCACAGGGGTGTTTGGGGATGACAACTTAATCTCATTTTCCTACACTGCAATACAGATGATGGGCAGCAGCCTCCAAAAATTCGATTTAAGGAATCCAATGGAAATCCACCCCCAAAAAATCATATTTAGGGAATTCAGCACAAAGGCAGCCCAGGCTTTCATTTAAACAAACAAAAAGCACAGCTCTGAGAAGCAGGAAAATGACCAACAGTGCTCTGTTTGGCAAACTGGATGACAAAAGGAGCACCACGAGAAAGATCTCCTCCACGAAAACTGAAATAAAGAGCAGAGCTTAGATGGAAGGTCTGGCAGCCTCAGTTTAATCTCTGGCAAAAGCAGCAGCACAATAAGGCTCTTCTGCTTTCCCTTGTGCAAAGGAGAGGCTCAGGACGTGCCAGCAGAGGCTCTCAGGTCAGCACTCAAAATATTTTGACAGAGCTCTGCAGGAGAGACTATTCCCTGCTCCAGCCAGAGATTTGCATCTCTCACTCACATCAGCTGTACTGTTTTTTAAAAAAATACATCCCAACACTAGCATCCATTCATCTAAAGATCTATATCTCCCTCTGCTGAACAGATAAAGAGAACAGCAGCCTTGATGGGAGCTGCCAACTGGGTTTTCAGCTTTGTATTCCCTGGATTCCCCATGGCTCAGAGTTACAGATGACGTTGCCAGGTTATGGATAATGGTCTGTACACAGTGGGGACATTTTTTTCTTGCCTTGTCTAAAGCTTTTGACACAGCAGCCCATAAAGGCTTCGCCCTAAATAACTTGTCTTGCATTAAGGAGGGAAGGAGGAGACATAAGCCATTAGATATTAATCAGCTGAGAAAAGGGCTCTGATGGGAGAGGGAGGCAAAACAGATTTCTCTAGAACTCTTTTGAAACTTTGACCTTTATGGTTTTAAAGAGCTGCAGCAATTCCTCACAGGAATAAGGGATAGATGGCTTTTGTGCAATTCAAGGATTGTCATCTGTCAGACTGCTGGAGAAACGGAATATTCAGTACACACAAGCACAAGATTTACTAACGCTACAAAACGAATGAAGACACAGCAGTAACAACCTGCAGCTTTGGAAAGAATTCATTCTTTACATCTGAAAGAGAATAATTGTGCCCTGTTCAGACGCAACATTCAGTTCTGCTCCTAACCCAGCTTTTCTCACTGACTCTGCAGCCTGCAGAACTCCACGTGCACCAGTGCCTGTCAGCTGATGTCCAACATAAGCATTATGACACCTGGAGCGTGTGAAAACAGTCATTTTATGGGAAAAGGTGCTCCAATCCACGCTGTTTCAATGGGCTAGACCTTGGAAGAGATGAGACTTCTCACATGAGCACCAGGAGCCTTATTTGTACAAGGAGTGCTGGGTGCATCCATCAAAGCCAAACCCACGGTGTCATTCACTGCACACGTCTCTCTCAATTCAAGAGATGCATGCTGCACACAACAAACACTCTGCTACTGCAAAAGCCACGGCAGCTCCGGCTCCTGAAAGAACCAAAGCTGCACCAGCCATGGAGCTGCGATGGAGGGAGAGGCAGCACAGCCAGGTTCCCTGGAACAGCACACTCCAAGAGGTCAAGATCACCTAGACAAGGGCTTGAGGCACCACAAAGGATGGATGTAAACAGGAGCATCCTCCCTAAGATGTTACAAGTGTATTTATGAAGCAACAGATTTCAGATTAGCAGACATCACACAAAGAGAACCAAACAGAGCAGTCAGAGTGGCTCTAAGGAAAGGAAAGCACAGGCTCCCGAGGCCCTGAGTTCACCACATTATCTGTCAAACCCGATTTGAGTCCAGCACTACATCTTGCTTCACTAGCCCGAGGAGGTATTAGCCTCCCTAACCAGGGTCTGGAGCTGGAGATGTGATTCTTTACCTAACCTGACCCCACAGCAGGCTCACTGAGGAGAGGAAGGACATGGAATACAGAGTCACAATCGCCAAAATCCAAGGGTCAGATAAGAAAGCGTTCACCAAAGGCATGGGGGGTTGTGTACACGGGGAAAGAGGAGAGCACGTGCTGGTACCCGGGTGCCCAGCCTGGCACAGAACCAAGGCACCCTAACCAGGCAGAGCAATCAGTCACGGGGAGAGAGAGCAGATTTGCACAGGCGGCCACTTTCTGCCACCTTCCTGAGGTTCAAATGGCTCACAGGAACCTTGCCCACACATTCAAAGCTCTGCCCTTCAAAACTCATGCAGCGTTTAGGTGCTCAGACACTACAGAGAGATGGGAGCCCACCCTGCAGCGGTTACAGACTGTCCTGTGCCACGGGACAATCCCCAGCAGTTAGGGTGGAAGCACAGCACCCAGAGAAAAGGCTGGAACAGTTCATCTGAGCACCACTCTGAACAGGAGAAAACACAGGGAGCCATTACAGAGGATGTCATTCCAAAGAGCAATTCCTTGGAATGAGCTACCCGAAAAAAAAACGGCAGCTTTGGAAACTGCCGAGGCTGGGAAGCATTAAACTCTTAAGGGATAGAGCAACAGCCAGCAGCAAGAGCAATTTGGCATTCGGAGGAAAAGATGGATGTCGGAGTTGCCTATCTGCTCCTGAATTTCAAGGCTCATTTCAATTTAAATTTGAATTTTGTCACATTGACTAAATGACTTCTATGCCAGTTGTAAGACAAAATGTTCAGGAAAAGAATATTTAAGCAAACAATTAGCATGGTCATTTCTGCTAATGACAGACTTATCCTTTTCTCTAGGGAATCAAATGGAGCTTTTCAAGTTCATTTTATTCATTCACTTGTTCCTGAAGTGTGATGACCTCTGGGATAAAGTCAGGAAACTCCCAGTAGGTCTCTGTATTGTGACTCACTATTCAGTGAAAATGCTTTATCCAAGACAAGTCAGACACCACTTTTTCTGTGCAAGTAAAGAAGTCGTATCAGCTCTTAAACTCTTCAGGCTTATGTGAAAATTGCACATGCAACACATCCTGCATGCTGATGAGAGGCTTCACGTCCCTCTGTGATCTCCCAGGAAGCAGTGGCAGCAAGACAGGAAGACACTGCCTGGCAGATCTGCCAGCATCTCTGATGGGCAGGAACAGAAAAATCACCTTAACTACCGAGACCTTAAGTTTAAATACCATGGCGCAGCTGCAGCTCTCCTCACGGTCAGTCCTGAGCAGAGCAGAAGGGGATCTGCCTGCCAGAGCCAGCAAGACTGTCCTCCCCAGGACAGCAGCAGGCTTGGCGTGATCGCTCACCTTCATTTACACCCCAGGGTCCATGAAGGCGGATAACACAACTCAAACCTTCAGAGACGTGCTCTCACCCAAAAAACCCCACTAAGTTCAGTGCTTCCACTACAGTGACTACTTTGGGACAGAAGTATGATCACAGCTCTATTGGCCAAAAACACAGATTGCTCCAAACAACCCTTGGCTGACTGAAGTGCTGCAAATGCTTCCAAAGGTTACAGCAAACGAAGCCTTTGCAGGGGATTCTGGAATGAGTTTGAATTAAAGGTGACAAACGTGCGCTTCCAGAACACAGCCTTGTCCCCTGCTGTCCCTGCCAGCAGCCTCAGGGATCAGGGACCAGAGGAAGGTTATAAACCATGCACAAAATGAAAAGACACACTCCAGGTGTCTCCTGTCCAAGCCCTGGACTGCTGCAAGCTGCTCTGCTTTCACCAGGGCTGAATTCTGAGCTCTGCTGTGAGGTTTTCCCACAGCTTGGAAGGAACGCCCAGCCTCTGTCTGTGCCTTTAACACTGCACTCAGCTCATCCCTGAAGGGAATCCTGCAGCTCGGGCCTGAGGAAGCTCCTAACTCCACCCTGACCATGGCACATATTCACAGAAACAGACCCTTCCTGAGGCACTGCAGGCTTTCACCAAACACAGCACTTACCCAGCAGAATCTCGTCAGGTAAGACCTTGCTCCCAGCTGGAAAACATTAATTCTCTTCCAAAAAGACACACTACCTTTTGGTCATTAATATTCCATCACTCCTGTGAGCTGAGTGACAAGCCAGGTAAATCACCCAGATTGGAGAGATGTGCAAGGCTAACTCCACTGGGAGATGCTTGGGAAAGAGAAATCACTGCTCCAGTTACTGCAGCAGGAAAATCAGCGTTTCACTGGCCAGGATCGTCTCCAAAGGGGCCCCACTTGGGCACCAGGGATATTAGAAAAATGGGATGATAACGACAAAAAAGCCACATGTGACCCTGAGCTGTGAGTGCATCAGGGTGATCCAGAGACCTTAAGGGGTGGATAAATGGTTGCAAATGAAAACAAAGCTGCTGACACAGCCACAGGAGTCCCTCTTCGTGTGATACTGATCACAGCATGGAATCGGTTCTGTGGCCATTCAAGGAGGACAGAAAGGGAGCACCACTCAAAACCAGAATACAGGACCTAAACAGCTAAAGATGGTGCACAGGAAACAACTTTCAACAGCCTGGAAAACGTGGTGGGGAAAGGCAAAATCACCTGTGAAGGGAAAGCACCAAGTGGGGAAGGGAAAAAGGAAGGGAGAGCTGGTAAGGGAGGAGAAGCTCAGCACTCAGAGTAGATCTCATGGCCACTGAGGTTTGCCCCTCGTCAGTTAAGGCTGGCATTGGTACAGGCTGGAAAAGCCTGGACGGGGCTGGCACTGCTGCTCAGGGGGTCAGGGAACAGCCTAACCCACAAAAAAGGCACTTCAGTTTGGCCAGGCAGTGGCAGTGTGAAGGAGGAGAGGGAGAAGCAGAGTCTGGGGTGTTCAGGAGAGAGGATGACATCTCCAGAGCAGGCAGGCTCCAGCTCTGTGTGTGAGCAGCAAAATCAGCCCCAATCAGCACCACTCCCTTTTCCCTGCCCCAGTCACTTCTTCTGAACCCACCAAGGGTCTGTGGCACCACGGCAGAGCTGGGACTCATCAAAGCTGAAACCAGCACAGCAAACCCTCAGGTTCTGACCGTGGTGCAGCTGCTCTTTGCTACCCTGTCCGTGTGGATTTCTCTGCTGCTTCCTCCTATTTTGTGAGGCTCCTGGAGAGGAGACAATCCCAGTCCTGCATCTCTGCAGCCCTGAGAAACCTCTCTCCTCCCTCAGTCCAGCCTGCGAGATTTGTGGGTCCTACAGGGAAAGAATACAGCACTTCAGAAGGTGATGCCTCTAATGTCACAGAAACTTCGGATTTCTGAATTCTTACAAAACCTCTGCCTAATATATGGGAAGGAAAAAGTCAGTGGTAGGTGCTGACAGCATTACAGCATGCTGGGAATAAAACATTCCTGCTATCAATAGCTGCACTGAGCTCACTGGAGTTCGCAGACAGTCTGATCTCACCCAGACTGCACAGCTTGGACATTCCAGCTGCAAAGTGCATGATGCATTTCCAGGCTTTAGTTTTCTTTTTAAAGCAGGGAAACAGCACTGCTAGAAAATATATGGGTTAAGGACATCAGTGCTATTGCTGAGGCAGAACAATAATAACTTCAGCCATGATTTATATAGCTAATTTCAGGATAAAACCCTATCTGTTTTTAAAAAGAGGAAAAGAGCACAGAATGGCCTGATTTTTTATTTGGCAGTGATTACAGTTTATACTGGACAATGTTTCAACTCAGTAAGCATGCAAATGGAGTATTTTATTAAAGGAACAGACAAAAGGGGTCTTTGCTTTATGTGTCCTCTCCACTGCAGCAGATTTTATCAGGCTGCAGGCAGACACGCCAGCTTTCCTCTCACCTGAAGTGCCTGATTTTAAGAGAATTACTTTCCAAACCAAATATCCATTTCTCTCTTCTATAGGCTTTATTTCTAGTTTATTGCTCATTTCTTCTGTTTTAAGCTACCCAAGATAAATTTTTTTCTGGTCATCTAAAAGCTTGAAAGTGAAGAGTCCAGGAAGGAAACACATATATCATCCACATTAGATGCTGATCCTGGGGCTTGCTTTTATAGGGGCATCCAAAGCTCGGTTTCCTACAGCATCTGAGGCCAGCTCAGGGCTCTTCACTAAAGAGCAGTGTTCCTCGTGGAGAAACACAGTCTAACAACACTTAAACAGGGCTCTGGTTGAATCCAAGCATCACAGCGATTCCTGTGACAGAACCCCTCGTTTCACTCCTGTGCCACAGGGTTCACAGCCTGACCTCGCTCCAAACCCATCCCCACAGTCCTTCAGTTCCCCCTTTCCTTTGGCAGTGCAGGATGCAAACTTGGGGCAGGGAAATGCTTTTATTGAGCCAGATCTGTGGGTCAGGGCTCCCCACAGAGCCCTGAAGCCTCAGCGGAGAAGCAGAGTCAGGCAGGGAATCCCGGGCTGCTCCAGCTCAGCAATTCCTGCCCTGTGTTGGGAGATCTCCGAGGGACCTGTTCTGTAACAGGGGGTTCTGAAAGTGGAGAGGGCAGAGAGGAACCTCAGCACTTCACCCGTGCCCAATGCAGCACCTGGGGAGCGCTGGGCCAGCAGCCACAGCAACACAAACGAGTGAGCAGAAATGGAAAATGGGGCAGGGTAGGAAGGACCTGAGGATGGTCACCCTGTGTCTGTGGTGAAGGGAAGAGGGGAACCAGCACAGAGCTGCTGATCTGGCTGAGCTCTGAGCAGAAACCCCCCTGAAGGAGGCTCTCTGAACAGATGGGTGCACGATGCATCTGCCAGGGCAGAGAAGGGCTTTTCCTAAGCGAGCTGTGAAAGAACAGGACCTTGTGAAAAGATGCTCCAGCCTTATGGATGGTTCAGAGAGAAGCTTAAGAGAAAATAGAAATGTTAACCCTGAAGAAATTTAGACTTAGAGCCAAAATTACACTGCTTAAAGAAGTTATGCTGGCTTTGAGCTGTTCTGCATACAGCAAAAGGGAACTGAAGCGTGTATCTAATTTATTAATAGTATAATAAAACAATTTACTTCTTCCTTTTATACCTCCAGTATTAAGTACCAATACTTCCTCCCTAACCATTTTATGAATTGCTTACCTCATCAAGTCTTTAACTGTAGCTATATACACACAAAAACCCAGACACATATATAGCATTGAGCTCCATCAAAGCAACAAATAAACCGAGAGGATTCACAGAAACAGCACTTCTGTTTAAATACAATACAGGACTGTGTGGGGCATGAAATGCTAGGAAGTCTTGGCTCCTCTATCCCTGAATAAATCACTGAATAAGTAACACAAACAGTTTTCAAAACGTGAAAATCCTCTTTGCTTGTGAGCAAGCCAAGGCAGGGCTAGGGCAGCTTCCTAAAATTGCCCACAGGGTTTAGTGTTGGGGATTGCTCATTTTTATTCCTACTGGGGGCAAGCAGGAGTGGTCAGGTCCGTGTGCCCAGTTCCCTGCTTTATTTTTTTTTTTTTGTACTACTCAAGGAAGCTTTGGCTCTTCCTTTATTAATTTTACAGCCTGTGTGACAACTCACGCCATTTAAAAGTGATGTTCCTTTTTCCCCAGACTAAATGAAATTATTAAGCAAGGCTAGCTGAAACTGATGGAGAAGAAAAACCTTTGTCTCCATCATAACACATTAAACATGACTGTTTCACTACACGGAGTATGAAAGTAGACACTCACTCATTTCTTTGCTCTGATTGTTTTTTAGGAGTTCAGAATTAAGGTCTTTCGAGATTCTGGTATTTTTTTTAATATGCCATTTTTTCCACGTGTATTTATGGCTGAAAGATCAATTAGAATTCCTTTGTGGGAAGTAATTTGCATCAGTTCAATTACCCCATGTAATTGTTTCAGCAATCATAATATCAATCAAATATCCATTTTAACTTTTATTTAGAGATTCAATTACCAAGCATCAAGCAGATGTAAACACTTCTCTCAGCACAAATTCCATTTTACACCTCAGCATCCTCTGAATCACAAAAACACACATGTGGGCCTTTAAAGCCTCCACGAAACTTTTAGGGGTTCTCCCACAAGACACTTGTTGAAGGCAAACCCAGTTTGTTGGGCCTGGTGTGGGGACAGGGTCACTCCCACCTGCTCTGCCCCACAGCTCCAAGAGCTTTCCTCATCTCATCTGTGCCTGATCCCCCTCTGCCTTTCAGGTAGCAAGGAGTCCCAGTTCTCTCTTTATCAAGAAGAATTCTGTTTCCCGGTGCTTTTCCGAGTGTATTTTAATCAGTGGCTGATCCGTTTGGAGCTGCTGCTCTCGTCTGTCCCCAGAGCCTTTCCCAGATGGTCCCTCTGATTCCAATGCTGCTAGCAGGTATTGCCATTCAACTCTGCTTTTACAGGTAATTCACTAAACTTCAGAAAGATGCCTGTCAAGCAAGTCAATATTTTACACTCCTGCTTGAATCCATTTCTCGCAGTGCATCAAAATGCAGGTTTATTTTTTGCCTTCTAAGAGTTACAACCAAGGTAGAACGAGGCTGGAAATGAGAACACCTGAATGAAAAGGCAAAGCAGGGGTTGCAAGAGTGATCAACGTATCTCCCACAGTCCAGAGAGAACAAGTGTTGTCAGAACAACCAGTTACAAGCGCATTAAAACTCCCCAAGGAGAAGGAAAAGGCAGAGTTGGTTAAACATTTATGGGCACCTGTGAGCTGTAGTTACTGCATGCACAGCACAGCGCAGCTCCTCCCAGAGCGACACCTGCTCTGCCCTAAACCTCTGTGTTACCAAGAACCATTTAATCAGTGACTGAAGGGCTCCCGAGCCTTCCCCACTGACTGCTCCAAAACAATGAAACCCTGAACAGCCCAGCCCAGGAAAACACCAGCCCACCCTCAGGAGTGTAGCTGGAGCCAGGGGAACAGGCACAGCCCCAGCTCCACAGCACAGTTCCGGTAAAAGCAGCAAACATTGCAGTGTGGCTGTGCAGCACTTACAGAACCATAATGCTATAAATGAGAGAGAGCAGCTCTCAGCATGTAACACAAACCATCACAGCCCAGCCCTGCCTGCTGCCTCAGTGATCCCAATAAACACACCATAGAACAATCCTATAGATGAGAGAGCAGCTCTGACCATGTAACACACTGAGACTGCCTCAGTGATCCCAATAAACACCATAGAACAATCCTATAGATGAGAGAGCAGCTCTGACCATGTAACACACTGAGACTGCCTCAGTGATCCCAATAAACACCATAGAACAGTGCTGTAACTGAGAGAGAGCAGCTCTGACCATGTAACACACTGAGACTGCCACAGCCCAGCCCTGCCTGGCTGCCTCAGTGACCCCAATAAACACCATAGAACAATCCTATAGATGAGAGAGCAGCTCTCACCATGTAACACACTGAGATTGCCTCAGTGATCCCAACAAACACCATAGAACAACCCTGTAAATGAGAGAGAGCAGCTCTGACCATGTAACACACTGAGACTGCCACAGCCCAGCCCTGCCTGGCTGCCTCAGTGACCCCAATAAACACCATAGAACAATCCTATAGATGAGAGAGCAGCTCTCACCATGTAACACACTGAGATTGCCTCAGTGATCCCAACAAACACCATAGAACAACCCTGTAAATGAGAGAGAGCAGCTCTGACCATGTAACACACTGAGATTGCCTCAGTGATCCCAACAAACACCATAGAACAACCCTGTAAATGAGAGAGAGCAGCTCTGACCATGTAACACACTGAGACTGCCTCAGAGATCCCAATAAACACACCATAGAACAGTGCTGTAACTGAGAGAGAGCAGCTCTGACCATGTAGCACACTGAGACTGCCTCAGTGATCCCAATAAACACAGTAGAACAATGATATAAATAAGAGAGCAGCTCTGACCACGTAACACACTGAGACTGCCACAGCCCTGCCTGGCTCTCTCAGTGATCCCAATAAACACACTTTGCTTCCCGGCTTTGATCTCTGAGAGGCAGCCCAAGGAAACAGGCTGCGGGGTAACATGGACACGTCACTGGGGGTATTGTGGCACTCGAGAAGCTCTGCTCGGGGGCATTTTAACTGCAAAGACACTTCAGTCCTGGGCACAGCAGCCAGCCTCACAGCTTTGAGGGGAATAAGGAAGAAACGGAGGAAGAAACAATACCCCTTTGCCCCAAATGCCTTTCACCTACCTGCACAGCCGAAAGCGAGGTGGTACCTGGAAGATGGGCTGAATTTGACACAACACACATTAGCCTTGGCCTCAATGCTGGCCACTGAGTTGTCCAAGTTGGTAGACCACAGTTTCACTAGAGAAAGGGAAAAAAAGACATGAGTGAACAAAAACCAACAAAAACATGAACTTTACCTGAAAGGGCTAAAATCTCGTTATTTCACAAATAAGGTTCTGGAGAGCCTCAGTTGCTGGGATGTCAGTGAGTCTAACGGGCCAGCTGTGCCTGGTAAGTCTGAGAATATTCTCAGGTGCACATTGTTCATACCCTGCTCACCTCCATAAAAGTCCCTGTCGCACACAGCTGAGGCCACCAGAGCAGGTGACGAACGACATGCCATCGTCTCAGTGCTGAGGGTCACTGCAGTGCAGACTCACACAGCCAGGAACAGGAGGGCTCACACCCTTTCCTGCTCCTCGTCCCTCTGCTGGGATGCAAGCACCCCATGCTCCACAGCAAAACTGCTTTGCCCAGAATAAACACACCTAATTGTATGCACAGGGAGTGAGAACAACTTGTTTTATTCTTGAGAAGCTGGCACAGACAGGAGAGAAATCAGCGTGCTGGCTTCCTGTGATGCAATAATCCCTCGGTACAAGAACCTGACTGTTCTGTAAGAGCACCACGTGAACACTGATTAAACTACGTGCTGGAAGGAGCTCTTCCCCCAAGCACTCCAGTGCTTCAGAGAGTGACCAACAAAAAACACCAGAGCTTTTCAAAACCCAGCCTTCCCTGCCTGCCAGAGACACTTCAGGCACCGTTGAACCTCAGAATGAAGAGTACCACATGCTCCTGACATGTTAATGGCATTATTAAAAGCTAAAAACATGCTGCCTTCAGCCCAGGTGAAGGAGCAGCGGACTGGCAGCATCCCCAGCGATGCCACAAGGCAGGAAAGACTCAAACATTCTCCCCTCCCTTCTCTTGACGAGCAGGTCGAGCTGTACTCGAGTGCCACAGGCTGAGGCTGGAAGCAGAGCAGGCTGGAACCAGCGCTGAACATGCAGGAACTGCAGGAAGGGTTAATCCCTTCAGGAGCTCCCCCTGAGCCTCAAGGGCTCCTTCAGATGTGTGGCCAACAGCTCCTCCAGAGTTCTTACTGCAAGATCACTCTGGAGGTGAATGAGCAAAACTGGCAAACAACGGGAATCTTGAAGGCGAAGGAAAAGGAGCAATACTGGCAGGTTCTAGTGCACCTCTTAATAATGTGGCAGGCAGTGAGAGCAGCAAGGCTGGGCTGTTCCTGACCGTACAAGGATTTGTACTCAGATTTGTGCTCAGAACACACCAAGGAATCCCTGCAAACACAGCACTGGGGGGGTCTCTGGCAGCTGCCTGGGACCCTCGGAGAGCAGCACACGCAGACAGCAGCAGAAACACAAACGCCAGGGGCATACTCTACTTGCCCAGCAGCATTAGGTAAAATTCAATGAAAACAGCACCCAGCCTGAGTTTGGGTTTCAGAAATAAATCCACTCTCATTGACCAGAGCTGTAGTATTTGTCCTAAACACCTGGTTACATTTTTAAACGAAACAACAGCTTTGCAGCATGGCTTGAGAAGCTCTCGTCTCCCAGGCAAGGCTGGATGATGAAGCTTCTCCACCTTGTTCTGTACCTGGGGGCAGAGGGGAGCAGGAGCGGGGGAGAATTTTGCAAAACAAGAAAATCTTAACATTCTGCTTAAATGAACAGACACCAGGAGATGAGCAGTCTAAGCTCTGGAGGCAGAAGAGGCCATCAGGTTTATGGATGAGATAAGAAGAAAATAAAACATTTACCAGAGGACAGTGTCAGCAGACACCACCACTTCAGCTTGAGGAGTGTGCGGTGGGTACCTGATCTCAAGTTCAGAGCAATATTCTGCCCAAATCCAGCATTAGAACGACACAGGCTCATCTTGAAGCCTTCCGGCCAGGTATTTAGAGCTGCATCCACAGCAGCCACGTCTCTCCTTGACCCCCCCCAACAAACAAATGGCCACCTGGTCGCAGCTTTGTAGCAGACGCTAATTTGAGGGCTGGGTTTCAGCCTGGCTCCGTTTTTCATTCAAGCTTGCAGGCCATAAGCTGAGCCATTTAAAGTGGAGAAGAGACAACCCATGTGCTCAGAGTCATCATAATATTCGTTAGAGCTGACAGGCGCAGATTAGAGGCTGCAATTCCTGCGATGTAACTGCTGGGAGATACACCAGGCTCCAATTACATCCCAGGCAGTGCCCTCAGAAGGATAGATGGGACATATAACAACACATAATGAAACGTGTCAAGCTTTACCTAGAACTGCCCATTATTTTTTAAAAAGAACTGACAGGTTAATAAAGCATAATTCATAAGGGTAGAGTTTATTTGCTGCAGCTTTCATCGACTCTGCTGAGGTCGAGGCAGTAATTATACAACACACAGATGTCTTGATAACATCCAGAATTGTGTTCATGAGACAAGCAACCATCTGAGATTGACTATTTCTGAAACACATGTTCTCAAAGCATATTTTTCCTCATTTTGCAGCTGCTCAGAGACATCTCTACGTGTCCAAATACCTACCCCTCACCAAGGTAGTAAAAAGATGCCTCCAGAACAGGTTTTTTCAGTTTAAAATGTTTAGGTCTTTTCAAGCTGGTTTTTTTTTGGTTGGAGCTTTACACCAAACGTGTAAGTTTATAAATTAACTTTCCCTGCCTCAGTTCTGTGTCTAAACACTGACTAGAAGAGGCAGAGCCTGTGCTACAGCAGCTGAAGGTGCTGATGCTCACTGAGAGCAAGGATGTTCCATCCAGCCTGTCACCTGTGCAATTCTCATCTGCTCACCTGATGAAAAGCAGGAAAAGCTCTAAGCCAGAACAGGCTCTTGCTACCAGAAAAGTCATTGGAGTTTCAGAGTTTCAAAAACAAAGCCAGAGCAGAGGAACACTTGATTACCCCAAAAAAGCATCCATCCCAGTGAAGACAAATTCTACCCACGTAGCACCACAAAATATTTCACTCTCCCTCATCTGCTGACTTTACCACGGCCATAAAACTGCACCCCAATCTGGACCAGGCAGCTGTAAGTCATTAGCTAAGTGTGTTAGCTCCAGCCCCGTCCTGGCACTTTGATGCCATCATTTTGTCTTCACAAAACTGATCTTTTCTCCTCCGAGAGCAGAAATCCACCCTTTCCCACTTACATGAGAAGCACAGCTCCTGCCATTATTATGTGCAGGAAGGAATTTAAATTAAGACTGTGCCTTCTCCCCAGGCTGCTGTAGAACAAGAAAACAGCAATTTGGCTCGCTGCTGGCTGGTTAGAATACACCTGTGGGTCCCCACAGACACACACCAGTGCCTGTGCCCCTTGGAAAGGGAGGGCAAAACAGCTGCAGCTAAACCTGAAGGGTTTGTGCACACAGCAGTTACTCTGAGTACAATAATGCTCTCGTGCTGTCATTATCTGCCATGAAAGTAGAACGATCTCCCACAAATCAGCATAGCCTGGATTATCTTCATCTGACAAGATGGACAGCGCGAGGCCCCGGGGCCCGAGGATGCTGCTTCTAATTACAGGGGGATCATTTTCTCCCTGCTGGCACTGTGAGCATCCCCTGTGCAGTGCCTGAGGCCTGGCAGAGCTGTGCAGAACAGGATTTTTCATTCAGGAGCACTTCCCCAGTCCATGCCCGTTTCAGAATCAGCTCCCAGCCTGCAGAGACCGAGGAGAGACAGGACAGGCACCGGCAGGCGGGAGGAGCTGGCAGAGCTGTCCCTTGTTTTGCTGGCTTGTCCCCATCACTTGACAGGGAAACGTGACACGTGTGCTTTGTGGGGAAGCACAACGAGATTAGCTCAGGAAAGCCCAGTGTGGCCTCAGAGGAGCAGAGAAATGAAAGAGGACAGGAAGAGTAGATAAAAGATCGCTCCTGCCAGATACTCTACCTGGCCAAACGTGCGTTGCTGTGTATTGAAACTGAGCAGAGCTCAGCCACACAGCCAGGAACACACACAGAAGGACAACATTTTAATTTAGGCAGGTTTGAGTTAAGACCCTCACCATAAATTTTTTTGCCTCCCATTTAACCCTTCCAATGTCATCACTAAAATGGAAGATGGACACTACAGCATTAATGGGGACATTCTGCTACTACTGCTCGGTACCTCAAGGACTTAAAAAATCCATTTGCGTCTAAAGGGCTCGTTATATATGCAAATCACAGGCCAGCCACGGTAAAGGCAAAGGATAAAATGTTCCAGGTCAGTTTTATCCACCAAAACCCCCATACACCTTCAAAAGACCTTTGTGGATTGAAATGCAGGTTATGTGGATCTGCAGGCTTTATTATATAATTTCTAAGTAAACAGTAACACTTCTAGGGACAATTACTGGAGAAGTGAACTGTTAAACCGAAGCCAAGAGCTCTGCCTGCAGCTGGGCTTTGCAAAGCTGGACACCTCGTTAACATGGAAATAAATGCAGATCTACCTGGCAGATCAGCTCCTTCCCCTGCAGCAGGAGTGGGGAGCTCTGATGAACAGGCTGTTAACCCACAAGTTGAATATTCCCTCCTGCTGCATTAAAGCACACAGGAAACACACCTGCCTTCCACCAAAAAGGGAAAAGGAAAGTGGATTGAAAACTTTTAAAGCTCACCTTAAATGTAAAATAACCACGACAGTTCTGTAAATGGAACTAGCAGCTTCGGGAACTGCAGGGACAGGACCCAGGGAATGGCTTCCCACTGCCAGAGGGCAGCGATGGATGGGATATTGGGCAGGAATTGTTCCCGGGGAGGGTGGGGAGGCCCTGGCACAGGGTGCCCCTGGATCCCTGGCAGTGCCCAAGGCCAGGCGGGACATTGGGGCTGGGAGCACCTGGGACAGTGGGAGGTGTCCCTGCCATGGCAGGGGTGGCACTGGATGGGATTTAAGGTCCCCTCCAACCCAAACCATTCTGTGATTGCCAAATGCAACTGAGGAACAGTCATTTCTTCTGGAACAGCATTTAAAAGCTTTTTGGAAGGGGGGAGCAGCTTACAAGGTTTAGTACTTACGAAGAATTAATTTATCATTTCCAAGGAAATCATGAAGAGCTCTGTCTGGAGCTCCATCAGCCCATCGGGGAGAGCTGAGCCCCACTGATTAGGAAAGGAACTTTCGAGCTCTTGCTGTTATAAATAACTCTGATTTGATACTGTAAACACATTACAGATAAAACTCCTGTTCATTAGGATGAAGAACACTAGATCTCGTCAGTGCTATCCTCTTCTTCAGGAGCTTCCCATTTATTCTCAAAAGAGGAACATTTTTTTACCATCACATGGTGAAGGGCTCGGCCTGAGGGTTCTCCAGAAGTGCTTTGTCAAAGGGACCCTGGAGTGTGGGAAGCTGGGAGCTGCTCCCAGCACTCCCCTCAGCTCCCCGGAGCTCCCAGCAGCACAGGGACACTCAGAGCAGGAGCTTCAGCTCAGCCTGTGACAGGCAGAGCTCCAGGTAAAAGAGCAGCAGGCATTTCCTAACTGCTGCTGTTTCACTGACAGCCTCATTTCTGAAATATAAATACATGCTGTTCTTTTGAAAGGCCCCCAGGCTTTCACTCAACGAGTTTAACTAATGTTAAAACACATTTGGGTTTGTTTGGAGTCCAGGAGAACGTTAGCTGAGAGGATATTACACAAAAAAATGTGAAGCAGGAGATCTTGATCCAGACAAAGCCTCTCCCTCCCTGAGACCCACACAGTTCAGTAATATCTTGACACATTTCACAGCTCCAATCCTGAAGGCAGCTGAGGACTCAGCCACCTGAAATTGCACATTTTTGTTCTTCCAAGGGAATGCACAGAGCCCTTCTGCACAGAGGCTGAAATAAAACAGTACCTTTGGCATCATCAGAGCCTGAAGCCAATAGCTTTGGGTCCATTAAGTTAAAGTCAACACTCCAGCACCTTTTCTCATGCTCCTGTTGAGAGAAACAAGAAAAATATTGCAAGGTAGTGAGCTGTAATGTGATAAAACAGTAAAGGAAAACCACATGTTTGGTACAATCTGCCAGCAGGGACCTGGCCAGACAGGCTTACCATGGGTAGCAGTTTTTCAAAAATACCTTTTCTCCCAATCAGGCCAATCCCATCAATATGCCAGACAAGCCAGGACAGCACAAAGCACTAGAATGGCCTTTTTAAAAACTAAAACTGATTTCATTTTTACTTGGAAAGAAAAAAGTATTTGAGGAGATACACATTAAAAACCTGGCTTTGCAGCATGATTTGCCCGGCTGTGGTTCCACCACGTGCTGCTTCTTATCCTCGACTGTAGCTGCATCTTCCAACACTAATGAGCAACTTTTGAGTGCCTCCAAATACTGACAAGATGCCCATTTCGAACGCCTCCTCTCTGGGAGTCCAGGACATCCTCCCCTTCCTGCTGAGCTATTAAGCAAATCTTCTGGTGTCTCACCCTCTGTTTCACCACTCCAATAAATATTAAAAGACTGAACACTCTTCCTCAAAACACAGAAGAGCTGTAATTGCTAGGCTGGCACATCCCACATGGAAGCAGAACGTTGCATTGAATAAAATCTGAAATTCAGTCAAAGCCTTTGTTTAAAGCCGTCACACAGGCTGGCAGGACACAAAGCTCACGAGGATGAAGTCACTAAAGGGTTTCAGTACATGCAAAGAAGCCGTCAACGCCTCCGTGCAAACCCAAATAAAAAATTCAAGTAATCGGATAGGAAGCAAAATGAGTTTGTTTTAACATAAGCAACAGCTGGTCCTCTCTAGGTTCATTATTCAGCCTCAAAAAAATGCAAAACGTATTTGAGAGGAAAACAGACTGTATTTATTCTGTCCACCAGTATAATTTCTCTTTCACTGAGATACGCAATGGATTAGTGAAAACAAGCATTATAAAATGGCTAAAAAAGCAACGAAAAAGTAAACGGAGGCTTAAATAGGAATTAAAACTTAGGTTGGACTGTCAGGGAGGGGGAAATAAAATCCAGCCTGCAGTTCACTCATTACCACTGACCAGTTTCACTGGGCTGTGCTGCCTGCCCAGCAGCCTGCAGCATCTCCAGCCTCTTCCCAAACCCTCCAGCCCTCTTCAGCCTCCCTGCTCTGATCAGGAGCTGACTGCTCCCTGTGCAGAGTCCCTGCCCTTCCAGGAGCTCCCTGTGCAGAGTCCCTGCCCTTCCAGGAGCTCCCTGTGCAGAGTCCCTGCCCTCCCAGAGCTCCCTGTGCAGAGTCCCTGCCCTCCCAGGAGCTCCCTGTGCAGAGTCCCTGCCCTTCCAGGGGCTGACTGTTCCCCGTGCAGAGTTCTTGCCCTTCCAGGGGCTGATTCCTCCCTGTGCAGAGTCCCTGCCCTTCCAGCAGCTGATTCCTCCCTGTGCAGAGTCCCTGCCCTTCCAGCAGCTGATTCCTCCCTGTGCAGAGTCCCTGCCCTTCCAGCAGCGGATTCCTCCCTGTGCAGAGTCCCTGCCCTTCCAGGAGCTGATTCCTCCCCGTGCAGATCCCCTGCCCCAGAGCAGCAGCCAGAAAACGCCGAGTGCCTCACGCCTGTGCCAGGCAGGCAGAGCTGCCTCCCTCGGAGCCCCAGAGCTCAGTAAAGCTGCGTGGATGAGACATTTTACGAAACAGGAGGAACCTCCCTGTCACCCTGTGGAGCAAAGAGCCCTTTGCAGACCCTCAGACCCAGCGCTGCTCCCCCAGCAGTGCAGGGCACAGGGAGCAGGGCCGGCCGGCTGAGCGTTACCTGGTACACCTTGGATCTCTGTCCCGTGAATCCATCCCAGAGGATGACGGTGCCCTCGTAGTCACTGCTGGCTAGCAGGTTCTTGTGGTAGCTACTCCAGCTGATACAGCTGCAAAAGAGCAAGCCCTGCTCAGTCTCCCAGTCAATCATAATGTGCAGCACAGAAATCACATCAGGCAATAAGCATCCCACACAGCACCCTGATCAAACCACCCCACTGAAACATGCAGCTTAGGGAAAAACCCCAAAACCCATCAGAAATAAAACAAACCACCTTGTAAAAAGTCAAAGCAAAGATATATTGGCTGAAGAGACATTTCCCCCTTGATACAAAGTGCTAGGGTTCAGAACTTTTTACAAATGCATTCATCTCAAACACTGTGATTTTGTTGCTGTTTGAATACCACCCAAATTCCCAGAGAGCTCAAGGTTGACTCCTTAACCTCTTACACCAGCCACTGCTGTTGTTACTACCACAGACAAATTATTATTATTATTATTATTATTCCCATGAAGAGAACCACTTACCCAGAGTAGCTGTATATGTAAATGCATAGCTGCAGGGACAGTAAATCAAACCTCTCCCACAGCACATAGCTCATGTTCTATATATGTACCTCTGTGCTCACGAAAGTTTGAGTTCTGAGAAATTACTTCCAGCCTTCTGTAAATGCTAAAAAAGCCTTCCTATCCAGAAGGACACAGCAGTTTGTTTGCTATGAGTATTTTAGGAAATGTTTCTGATCAGGAACTGGAAAATACGTCTCACAGGTTTTTATTTCAAGCTGAATGGAGGGGCTGTGCAAAGCTAAATGATGATTCCACTGGCAAACTCCTAACGATCAGCAGAGAAAACAAGAGCAGCAGCAGTGCCAAGTCACACTCGCAGCATTCTGGCACTCTGCCTCCACTCTGACTCCCAAAAAATGTGACAGAGGTAAGGAAATTTGTAATACTTGTTCACCAATTTTTGGACCATCTGGCAAAGCAGCAATGCCAGTTGGTGTCAATGTGATGTACAGAGCAGAAGCTGAGCTGACAGATCCCATTCGTGCGGGTCCTCGAGCAGCCCTGACACGGATAACTCGATCACAGCAGCCTTGGGGCCACGTTTTAACCAGCAGTGAAACCACAAGTCCACAATTCTGTAACTTCTCAGCACTGCTTTGATCGGTGCAGCTGCACATTGCAATACGATGTAGGTACATGGATACTGATTTAGGAGTATTATTCCTTGCCAAATTCTTGGTTCCACTATACACTTGTATCCCGTTTTCCTTAATAATTTACACACAGAGGAGGAAAAATCCTTTTTTTACGGTGGTTAAATACAAACATTTCTTTTCCATTAGTTAAGTAATAGCAAGCAGCCCTGGTATTCCACTCCTGACTATGGTGAAATTTAACAGCATCCCTCGGTTTTAAAACTTTATATTCAGAAAGTTAAAATTTTATTTACCCCATATAAGCCACTGTTTTAAACCAGCAGCTGCTCAGAGCACGGCTGCAGTGACACAGCTCAGGCAGTGATTTCCCTGGCTTCGCCTCCTCCATGACATGTCATTAATGAGAAAATGTTAAATATCCCCAGCCCCTGCAGGCAGGAGAGCTGTCCACAAAGGCACCACCAAGGAGCCGTGGTTATTCCAGCTCGGCTCCCATCAGGTACCCCAGAGGAGAGCAGGACCTGACAGCCTGGGATTCACTGGCAGCCTCATTCCCAGCAGCTTAAGCGGCTCCCTGAGCTCCAATGAATCCGGCAGGCTCTGCCCACCAGGACCCTGAGGTGAGGGTTGCAGCAGCCCAGAGATAACCACGTGTGACATCTGAGCCGTGTTTGCAGGTGGAGCAGTCCCTGGTGGGAGCAGGAGCAGCTCAGGGCCTGGAGCTGCCCCGCAGCGAGCCTGGGCTGGGAGCAGCTCCAGCCGATGGCAGGAGGGAGATCCCACCCCACAGGAGACCCTTATCAGCCCAAACCTGCTCCCTGACCGGATTATCTCCTCCCCAGCCAGGGCTTCAAGGAGCTTAAGGGAAAAAAAGAAATAATCTGCAAGTGAAGCCACCCTGTGCAAGCAGGAAGGACACAGCCCAGAGGCACATTTGGAAGGCACTGTCCTGTCTGGATGGCTTTGAGAGGACAGCAGACAACACCAGCAAGTGAAGAGGCTCCTAGAGAAAGGCTGATGTGCCGGTGACACTTCGGGGGTTCGAGGATGGATGCTCCAGCACAGGATAATCACATAACCACATCTTGTCAAAAAAGAAATGACCCCAGACAGCGAAAATTATGAATTACTGAGTAGGTAGAAGGAGAATAAAGGACAAGATTTACCAGTTCTGTTCAAGATGTGATAGGTTCAGAATACTTCACTGGCTCGGATGGTACAGATGGAGAAAAACAGGGTTTCTGTGCCCAGAACACATTCATTAGATCTGGCACAGCAACGATCCCACTGCAGCCTGGCAGTGTTAACAAGGGGTTAACACTCATTTGGAAAGCTTTTGTAGACAGACTTAGAGGGGAAAACAGGAACTGACAGGTGAAAAATGTTTAGGGATTTGCAGCCACTAAGTGGTTCAATTAACACCTTTTAAGTCACACACACCATAAATCTTCCATTTTTAAGTAATATGATTAAAGGATCACAGTAAGACAAAATCAACTCTGTTCCAGCTCTGTGCCTCGGTTCTGCCCTCATCCCCACCACACTCTGAAACCAGAGCTTTTTCCTTGGCATTGCAATACCTGAGCTCCTTTCTAACCTAAATTCTCCTAAGTAACCTTTGTAGAGCCCCATTTAGGGTTAGGTCAGGTGGAGGGGAGCTCCCTTTTCAGGTAGTTTTTTAGCCAGGGCTGACTGTCCTTTCATAGAAATCACAGAATCATCTTTGGGGTAGAAGAAACCTGAAATATCCCCTCACTCCATCCCCCTGCCACGGGCAGGGACACCTCTCACTGTCCAAGCCCGGTCCAACCTGACCTTGGGCACTGCCAGGGATCCAGGGGCAGCCACAGCTGCTCTGGGTACCCTGAGTTGTACCATCCTCTGAGCAAACAGCCTCCTACCCTGTAATCCAAATCCTAAAACCATTCCCCCCTGTCCTACCACTCTCTGCACCTCTAAGAAACCACTGAGAAAGCCCTTTGGTTGTATCCTCGGGCAGCTGTGACAATGCCCACCTGGAAGAAGCCTGTCCTAGAGCTGGGATGTTGTGATGGTTCTCTCCCATCTGCCTTTCCGGGGAGCTACAGAGCGTTGAGAACCTCCTGCCACGTTCCCCTCGAGGAAAGCACCGATCTTCCTCCCATCCCCACACAGGCAGTTTTGCTGAATCTTTAAAGACATCAATTTTTTGGGTTCCCTTGAGATATTACCATGGGTAACAAATTGAGTGACAAACTCCAAAAAGGCAAGGGGGAGCAAGCTGGAGAAGGGCAAAGGTGACGTGAACCAAAAATTCACCCTACACAGTCCTCAAAGAGATTAACTATCAAAGCCCTGGGAGTTCATAGAAATAACCTTTTGTAGACAACCTTTACGTGGCCTGCAGCCACAGCTGGGAGAAACCGAAGATATGACACAAAAATAACTACCTAGGGCTGAGGGAATGTATAATTCAGCACTGGACTGAGAGGCGTTGTGCGATGCCATCTGTTAAGTACAGCAGCTGTATTAATTTTTTCCAGTTTTTGCTTTGTTCTTTAATCCAGAAAGAGAGTGATAGTCACACCCCAGAGATTTATCTTATCAGGAGCTGTGATAGCTTTCCTTCCTGGGGGATTAAACTGGAGAAACTGTAGTTGAAAGCTAATCACCAACCCCTGAAAAACTCTCCTAACCTCAGCTCTGATCCAGCCACCCAGCAATCCTGACCCTGGAAAGATTCGTGTGCATCCTTCATTTTATTGGAGACACGAGGGGGCCAGCTCAGTTAGCGCTGTCAGGGATGCTGATCTTTCCTTCATGAGCCAGTATTTTTATGGCTGAGATGCCTCAAATGCAGGATCAAGCTGCCCGGTGTCAACCACCCCTCTGGTGGTGAGTTAAATGAAGTTAAAGCTTTTCATAAGGCACAAACTCCTGTGGGCTGATCTGAGCACCCAGAGCCTCAGACCCAGCCTGCCACCCTGAGCCAGCTGATCACCGGGAGTTTGAGGACTGAAATGTTTTTTAGGGGCGTGATCTACTCCTGGAAAGAACATCCCCATGAATAACACCGCTAAACAAACACTTCAGAGACAGACGGGATGACATCACTGTCAGGAATGTTTTAAAATAAACACCTTTTTTCTAATCAGCTCAAAGAAAACTTCCACTATGGTTAAAGACAAATACTTCTCAAGAAAAATTTCATCTTCTTGCAAAGTGCAGCAGTGATTCTGAAAACTAGAATTAATGCAAGTTGAAGGTATATTTCCTTATAACCTATTTAGTGTCAAACATCCTCTGCACTGGAAACACAGGCACCCAACACAACCAGCTCATTCCACTCCAAACAGCCTGCAATGAAAAAGACCGTTTGACAAGGTTTTGCTTAATTTAAACCTAATAGCGAGGAGTGGCTGCTATTTCCAAAGCTGACAGCAAGGCACCCATGAGGTGCTATTAGGATACAGCAATCGCACACTTGATTTATCGACACCGAAAAATGAAAACAGTAAAATATTAGCAGCCTCCTAAAGAAGAAAGACTACGGATACTTTGCTTTTACTGCAACGGACTAAACAGATGCAGCTGATTTTGGAGGTTTGTGGTAACATCTATCACCGGAGTACAGATGCTGCAAACACACAGGGGTGAGCATGCAGAATACCAAACACGGGTTTCAAAAGCCTGTTTACCTACCCAGGCTCGCGCATCACCTGCTGTAGATTAACGAGGCCTAAAGCCAATTTTTTACCTGAATGCTAGATCTCCTTATTTTTCTCCCTCTGTGACCTATGGCAAAACAACAAACCTGCCTCGTGAATAAATCAGAGCAGAGCTCTGGCTTGCTGCTGGCCGTTCCTCGTCGTCCTTTCCCATCCCCTGCATGCGGGGAGCTGCAGATTAGTGCCTGCCATCGCTAGGGACACAGCAAGTCATAATTAGCTCACAGGGTGCTGTTTATAGCTACTACACAATGCCAGGATTTGTTTCTTGTACTAAAGCTATGAATCTGTAAATGGGATTTTTATGAGGATTTATGTGTCATCTTGTGTTTTTCCTGGAAGCTTATGCCACTGTTGTTCCCAGGGGACGCACTGCACATTTACCAGAAACCCGACACACCGACTTCCTCCCTGTTCTTAAAAATAGGGACGAGGAGGCTTAGGGGATGGCGAAAAAGGAACGCATTTAAGAAGCAGGTGGGTGTAAAAAAGGGGGCTGGAAAAGAGGAAGAGCCTCAGCTACAGCTGGTCTGAGGGCTGTGCTCCAGGAAAGCCTACAATCAATTAGTGCTGGCACGGAGCTGGAGCTTTCAGCAGGCACCCAGCTGGCACACGGCGGAGCAGGGCTGGGCTGGCGCCAGCCCCGACCAGCACAGGCTGGGCTTCCCTTCCCTTCTCGCAGCTGCCGCGGGCCAGACTCGCTCCTGGCCAGACAGGAGCCCTCAAACGCTGTCACCGGTCTGCTCTGCGAAAGCCCATCCGAGCCCCTCTGCACGCTGAGTCACCAACATCACCACGGATGATTTATGTTCCGGCGTCAGCGCTCCGAACAAGGTTAACCAGGATCAATTCACCCGGCAGAGACGTGTCACCGAGCCTCATCTGCACACAGACCCCTGCCCCTCGGCTGGGAGCAGAGATCCCACCCACGGGCTGCAGCAGAAATAGGTTTGTCTCCCACATCAGGAGGGGCACGCACAGGTAGAGCCTCTTGAAGGAGCTGCACCTTCCCCCGAATGAAGATCAACAGCCTTAAGCTGAGGCTTTTTACAAAGAGCAGGCTCCGCTTGTTTAGATTTTTCTATTACAACGTGGGCACATTTTCAGCACACTGCAATATTCCATAATGAAATTACAGCCTTCATCTCTAACTTCTCCCTCAAGCTACGCCACCTCAGAAAAGCGAGTTATTATGCTGCTGGAGCTGCAGCAGCACGCCCCGGCAGCAGTGAGTGGCAGCACAGCTAATGGAGATAGCAAGGATGCCTCTGACTGACAGACCAACTCCATTTGTCACAACCAAAGCACCTGCGTGCCAAAGGAACCTTGATATAATTGGAGGAGGCTGATGGGGGAAAAAAAACCCCACCATTTATTTCTTCAAAGGAATGAGAGATACTAGAGCAAGAAAATGAGAGAGGACCTGGTCCTCCTCTACAGAGGGAGAGGGTCGGAGGACAACGCATTTAGCACTGTCATATATACACAAAAATATATATATGCATGATATTTGAGAATGAGCAAAAATCTTGAAAGGAAGCAGCATCTTGTCTGGAGCACAAAGCCAACGTGAAGGCACTAATGTGACTCTCCGCTCCGGCAGCTCTGGGAGAAGGGAGAAGTGACAATTTTCCTAACAACTAGCGGGACTGTCAGGGTAGGTCCTCTGTCAAAACTTAAACAGCAAGTTTGGGATTTATTTCAAGTTGTCCAAGAAATGCCAAACACACATTGCTTCTCCCCTTCTAATGAAGGCAAAAGGTATTAATTGACTGCTAGGTGGTTCTCCTGCTATTCTGCTCTTCTCTCCACAAAAATGAAGCTGAACGGTGCAAACTCATCTGTGACTCGGTGTAAAAAAGCAGAACATTTCACCAGCCCAGCCAAACGCAGGCTCCACAATCAGCACAGCTTATCAACACAGATCACTCCCAGGCTGCTTTTACCCATGGTGAAACCTAGGCCCAGGGTCAGCTGCATTTACATCCTTCCCCTCATAAAACAGAGTTATGCAATTCCTGGGAATAATGAGCAACACAGGAATGACAGATCTATCTTTAGAAATGTCTCAGCCACCAAACAAAGCGTGACTTCTGCGCTCTAAAGCAGGCTTGCAAACATTCTCTAATTGTGTTGCACAACATTTTGTTTTCACGGAAGCTGGACTGTTACATGAATTTATTACTCGCACTTTCGTGGGTGCTTTACTGCTTTTAAAATGGAGAGTACCAAATAAAAATAAATGAGTTCAACAGAGATGCTGGAGACTTGTATTATAATACTGAATGGGTTTGATTGCCTGTATTATTTACTTCTGAGTTTTAACAGAATTTTTGAATTACGATATTTAAGTTATTTAGCTGGATTTTTTAAGTTGAAGTTCTGTCATGGTGGTCCATATGTCATTGACTTAATGCATCTAAAAGGATAAAAAAATGGGTTGACAGTAATGATAGCAGCACAGAAGCAAAAAAATCAAGAAAGGTCTTTTCTCAGGAGCTTTGTATTACGAGGCCCAGCAGAACAGCACTTCAGGCAGACAGAAATTCCCAGGCAGAAGGTGCCAGTGAGGAACATTTCCTGGGAACCAGCAGAATGGAAAGGATGTGGTCAGTGAAGAGAAGAACATGAAGGGAGCAGCAGCTGTTAGGAGGAACTGGGTACCTTGGTTACCTTGAGAGAAGCTGTGACCTCACCTGGAGCACAAATCCACTGCTCTGAGCAGGCATCCAACAGCATTCGCAAGGACACAAGAGCAGTTTCCTGCCCTGCTGCCTTTTCTCCTCCACACAGGTGGGCTCCGTTCCCCGCCTGGGTGAACCCAGCACACACCAGTGACAGTGCTGGGGCCACTGGATCTCCACCAGCTCCTGCCTTCCTCCTTCCCCTCCCTTTCCCCCAAAGAAAGCAGAACAATTGCTACCCATAAACAAGCAAGTGGGAAAGGCCTCTGAGTTCAAACACAAATCAATGCCTACCTGATTTTGGAATTACAGGTCATTTCATTCTCAGGGTAGTGAATATCCACCGCGTCCTGGATGACTGTGCCATACTCGTAGACTTTAATCTTCTTTGTCACCCCGGCGATGGCAAAGTAGTCACAGTCTCGGTCGAACTCAATACTGAGGAACAAAAACACGGGCTGAGAACTCTAGAAACCACCACACAGACTCACCAGGAGGGGGATATTTCACCTCCTGAACACCTTGGTCTGGTAGAGTTGAAAATCACAACTCACAGTTTGCAAACACCCAGCTCAGAACAGCCTGGTCAAGTCTGGCACACGCCCCAGGAGTGTGGAGTTCTTGCTCTAAGCACTGCTCTCTAATCCACCCCATCAGCACACCCACATCTCCATTTCTGTGGTAGCACAATCGCCCTCCCACAGCCAGGAGCTTGGTTCAGGAGCTCTGGAGGTTTTTCAGTCCAGCTGCACCACCTGCACTGCGTGGTACCCAAATGCCAAGGCTGACAGCTCGTCCTGGAAAGGTGTTTAACATTCCGCTGTACACTCCACCAGTGATGTGCCATGCCACAGCTGCCCATGGATTCCTCCTCTGTACAACAGCTTCAGGAACTTCTAAGTGCTAATGCAGAGCTGAGCAGTATTTGTGAAAAATAACCCTTCTAAATTCCCTGGGCAACAACAGGAGGTCAAAATAGAGCATCAGTACTGTAGGAAGAACGCACACTGTGACTCCCACTTAGGGTTGCATGTGCAAACAGAGGCACCTTCTTTCCTGACCTGCAGGGCAAGTTTGCAATAAATATCAACGAAGCTGGAAGTAAAAGCAGTCACCTCATAACCAAGTTAAGCTGCAAATGAGAAAAGCCCGAGGTTGTACATGAAACACATCCCAGAGAAAGGCAGGCAGCAGGTTACAAACAGCTCCCGTCACTCCTGCCTTCGCAGCTGGGAAGGGCTTGAGAGAAACCTGCCTGACATGCAGCAGTTGGGGAAATATTCCTGCTGCCCAGGAGCTCCTGCCCTCCTGCAGCCCGTGGCAGTGCTGGCAGGGCAGGGGCACACACACCTGTGTGCTCTGGGGGCTCAGCCCCAGTGACACCTCCCCAGAAGGGAGTGGGCAGCATTTGCCCTCGGTCACGGGGTTTCTGTGATCAGTAACCAGCCCTCCCCTCTTCTGATGAAGCAATCAATCAATCAATCTACTGCTTTGAGAGGTCTCTTTTGGAGTTCTTCCACTCACTAATTCATTTCAATCCCTGCTGTCTCTATCACTTGTTTTTTCTCCCTTAAGAATCCAGAGTGTTTATGAACCAGGGAGGAAGTTCCTAACGGCAGCAGGGAAAACTGGGTGTACACTAATTTCACATTAAAAATCATGAGACTGGGGGCATTTAAGGTACCTTTCTACAACTAGAAGGCATTAAACCAATGACAAGAAGAGAAAGGGCTCTTCAGGCTGCCCCCAGAGCTGTAACAGCAAGAGCTTTCCACTCCTCAACAGAGCTGGGAAGTCGAAGGCAATGCAATGTTTGCAAGGGAAGATACATCCAAATGCCAACAGAATGTTCAAGTCCTTGTAAAGGAGATACCATCAAGTTATTTTTAAACTATGGAGAGAAAAGATGGTTGATATGCAGTCTGTTCCTATGAAATAATTCAGTGAAGCAGCTTGGAACTTGGCCTTTTAGCTCAGGCACCCCAGCTTCTCCCAGGCAGCAGCAGGAGATGGTCCCACTCACAGCCGCTCGCTGGAGAAGCCGGTCAGGTGCAGCCTGCACAGTCATGAGCCCCCAAAATGCCTGGAGGAACGTGCTCGTGGCTGGGGAATTCAGGGAGCACGCAGGCATCTATTTAAATAAAACGGGAGAGGAAATGAAGTCACCAAAGCACCCAGGCTGCTCTCCCACTCCCCACTCCATGCTAGGCTAAATCAGTTTTTACGCACACAGGCTGAAAACACCATTCAGGCCTGTCTTGTTTTGTCAGCTCGCCCTGTTCTGTGGAAGGATTTTATAATCAAGAGCCTCTATAACAAAACACGGGATTTACTTGTACCACAACCTTAATTGAGGCGCAGTCTGTGCTGCTGCTCGCTGCCCTGTGGATTCAGGTGAAGCACAGCTCAAGCGATGGCAGTGATTCATCTGCCTGCGTTCAATTTATGCCCTCAGCCTGCTGCTGAAGAAAGAAAAATAATGCATTACCATGTCTGGTAAAAAGCCAGGTTATTAGAAGAGAATAGAACCTCTCTCACTTGGGTTGGGTTTGCTTCTCTAGCACTAATTCAATTTTTTTTTTTTTAATAGAGACATGCTGTAGACATAAGGAATGAGTATTTCAATATGCCCATAAAAGTTAGCACATCATTAAAAAAAATAATAAAAAGCCTTAAGGAATGGAATTGTCAGACCTGCGACCTTCAAACAGCACCAAAGACACTGCAGGGAGGAAGGGAATGCAGAAATAAACCACAGCCAGTACAGAGCAGCACACACCTGCACCCTGGGCTGCCAGCACCTGGGCTCAGTCCTGGCACAGCCAGAGCTCTCCCCCTCTGCCAGGCAGCTTTTGGTCAGGGATTCACAAATAAAAACAGGAACAATCCAACACCTAATCAGGTGGATTATATACCAGATAAAACAGTTCCTAATATTTGCAAAGCTCTGCTTACGCCTGGGCTAATCAGCATTAGGACAAACAGCCTCCCTGCACAACAACAATTATTTTTATGCTTTTCCCTGCAAATCTTTTAAATACACTGAGACTATGCGAGCCTTATTTGCATTTAACTCGCTCCAGGGTATTCCTGTCGCTCGCTTCTTGAAGTCTTTGTGTCAATGTAAGGCTCGCTCATACACGAGCTTATCGAGATGAAAATTCACCAGAGAACTTCAGGTTTGCTTTGTCTCCTCAAAAGACTCAACAGGACCGGCTCAGAAAGACAACATTCTGCTTTTCGAGTGATGCATTTCCACAGGCCAAGTGAATTCCTCAGCAGCACAATAACACCATGCAACAGAATAACAGGAAACAATTACAACCCCCAGTGAAATTACCTGTTGGACCAGCAGCGGTCCTTGCTCCTCAAAGACTTACTTGTTAAAAACAGTTACCAACTGCTCCTTTTTGTTTTTAGCCCTTTTTAAACTCCACATTTCTGACCAACAAAGACTAATCAAATTTCTGTAAGGAATCTTTTGGGGACACAAGAACTGTTGAGTAATTGAAAGAGCATTATAAACATGCCACGGGATTACTTACAGAAATCAAACTGAAAGGATCTGATGGTTTTGTTCCAGGGAAAATAGAAGAGAGACATATCCCATTCCCAAATCACTGTTTTCGTTCCCCTAAGAAGCTGACAACCAACATCTTATGGAAATACCACTAATAGCTGCTAGAAAGGAAGCACATCCTCAAGGGCTCTGCTTTCTCCATTGCTTATGTTAATTCCCAATCTGTGAGATTATAGATCAATTGCTTTATTTTAATGGTAAAACCTATGACCTTGGAGAACACTCGCAGCTAACAAATAGAATTATGAAATAAACTGCTTCCGAAGCATGCCTGGAAGCCTGCCTTGGTGTTGAGGATGGAGCAGCAGGGAGAGAGTGAAGAACGAGTATTTAGCAGCTCTGCCATTGTGCAAAGCCGTGCTGCATTTGCGTCCATGCCGTTGTTCCGCACAGCCCAGAGGATGCACTGGAGCTGGGGGATGCATACAGATGGGCAGCTCAGTGGATTAGAGGGCTGAGCAGCTGCCTCACCACCAGGGCTGTGAGCAAGGCAGCAGCAAGGCTGGTGTCCAGCTAGTCACACTGCAGCTAGGAGGCACTGGGCAGAAGATTTGATTTGGGATAGATGAGGTTTTCTTCCCTCCCAGTTACACTTGTAAGAACCACACCCACGTTTCGGGTACGAGCTCCTGCAGAAGTAACTGGGGGTGCAGTGAACCTGACAACAGCAATCCATGTCGAGCTGGTTCATGTCAGACATTGACAACTCAGCATCCACTGCTGGAACACAGGAGAGGGCGAGGCTGCATCTGAGTGCATTTCCCTTCACTGCATCACCAGCTCCAGCTAAAGGGCTCCAGCCCCCTGCTCCTCTCCCCTTTCCATCAGCCTACAATTGCTCCTGTAATCCAAAATGCCTCAGCCCTGGCTTGGTACCAAGATCCGTGACTGTGGGAGTTGCCATTTCTGCCAAGCAGATGATTCAGTCCCTCTCAGGGAACTATATACATCTGTACAGATATATATATATATAGACACTCACACACACGTGTCTTCCTCCTGTACCAAAGCCTTTCAATTCTATTTCTCCCCAACACAGTGCTGTTTCTATTTCTGTATCTCTAACACCAACTCCTACCTTGCTGTGGGGTCCCACATTTAATGGCAAAGTGGATTTTATTGTTGGGACTTCACTGGTGAGAAGGAGAGATGCCAACAGCAACTTTTGCTCTTCACTTACATTTCCTTAAAGTCTTTCTTACTTTCTGCTTCCAACCCATGGCCTCCAAGGGGTTTCCTGTCACTTCTAACAATCCCAAGCCCCCCTGTTTACATTTTATAGCCTGGCTATCTCCTTCCAATGCTCATCTTGAGGCACTAAAGCCAAAGATGAGAAATTTAGGTTACAATCCAACACCATGGGCACTGGTGCAGACTGTTCAGCACCTGAGACCAACACAGAAATTGGTATTAACATCACACACCTGAGAGACTTTTTACAACAGACTGGTATTTTAAGGCAAAGTAATTAGCATCACTAAGTATGCACTAGCATCCTAATATGAGGTTTTTAAAGACAAAGCTATATTCAGGCATTGGAAGCTGCAGAAAAGCACTCAGATTTTGTGTTCTGCTGGCTCAAAGCCTCAAGTTTGTCACACATAAACACAAAAGCTACTGAGACAAAGCATATGAAGTTTCAGTATTAAAGGACTGTTTTGCTGAAGCTGTGAGTGGCCGACATAAACTGCTGAGGTTGTTCTCTTTAATAAAGCAGCAGTTCCATTAGTTACCCCTTACTCCAGAGCACCACCTCGGTAAGGTCACCGCTTTTATTTCCGAGTCCTTAATCTGTGCCACAGGGACAAGGACAGGCCACCAGTGCAGAATGTATCTCTTGATTCAAACTCCCAGGCTGCCAGATGTTTTCCAAAATATAAACTGAGCAAGCATATCCTGATCCCAGACAAATTGTTGCAATCTCTAGTCTGAAAGGACCACTTAAACCTCAATTCTCTATAGACTGTTACTTGGACAGATGAGTTAAATGTATAAATGAGATTACCACTCACAGCCATTCTATCAGAGAGCAGACACTTTTATCCCCAAGATCACATTACTTTAGGTTAGATGTGATCCCCAGATTGCCACAAATTTGCCAGGTTTGTCCTCTCATCAAGGTGAAGCCATCTTGGCTCCTCTCAGTAGATGAGATTCAAGTCTAATGGACGTCTAATAAAAACCACGGGACACAGGACCCCGAGCTGCTTCAGGCTGATCCCATTCCTTGGAATTGTTTGGAATATCCCAGCTCCAGCAGCAGTTACTGAATGCACCCAGGGTACCCTTCCCATCTCCTCTCCTCCTCCAGGCTCCAAACATCTGATGAGAATTCGCTACCCCAATCAAACCTCTGTTTGAAGCATAAAGGAAGAGAGCAGCCAGCCAGTTCTGTGTGTCAATCAGCATCCCCAGCCCCGTGTGGGGAGCAGACGGGGAAGGGCGTTCCAGAAGCCCAGCAAAGGCTGCTCTGCACAGGGAAGGACAGTCCCCAGCTCCCTCGGAAAGGCGTCACTGCCCCAGCCAGGCTGCAGCCACGCTGCCAGCACCTTTCTCACAGCCACAGGAGCCTGGAGGGCTGTTCTGCTCTGTTTGAAGGAAGGCATGAAAAGGTACCACATTAACAAAGTAATGCCATTAGACCTAGTTCCAGGCCCACTTCATGCTTATAAAAATCCTTTTAAGCGTAATGAAATGCCATCACTTCTAACAGAGACCACTTCATAACACTCCCGTTCCATAAAGAGCTTGTTTAAAGGAGAACATTAAACCTGAATCGAGCAGATTTGGTGGGCTTAGATCCATCTCACAGCTCAGAAATCAAACCCAGCAGAGCCACTTTCATGCTTTGTCATCGCTAGATAAAACGGAGTCAATCTTTTTCCAAACCCAATGAGAGCACAGACTATGCTGTGAGATTAATTGGGCCCCTTGTAATAGCTCAGTTTTCAGAACCGTGCCCCTCTCTGCTTTGCAAAGAAGTTACCATGAACCTAATCTCCTGACCTACAACCCAAAATCTCCCAGAAAGCCACAGCAGAGTCCCAGTCTCGGCTGTAAGGCTACAGCCAGAGACATCCTCTTCTGCTGCATAAGGGTTTTATCCATACATGTATTTAGGGGAACTTGGCTTAATTAGCACTAATGATGAGAAAACCTACAGGGAACTGCTGAATTCTGCAAGCAACCAAATAGAAAGGGTATTGATAAAAAGCCACTTTGCTGCTGGGCGATGCTCCTCTGCATGCTGAAGAGGAGATGACGCCAATCCCAGGGTTCTGTGCCAGACCCACAGAAGCACAATGAGCCAAAGCTGCTGCAAACAACTACCCTGAAACCTAATGAGGATTAGATTCTGTTTTTCCACAAACACCATTTTAAATAAGCTGGAGTGGGGAAAATTTAACTAAAAATGCCAACGGTTAAATGCAGAGTGCTCCTTATGACACTACTTAAAATTCAAGCCAAACGATCAGTCTGCCTGCTGCAGTATTTTGGGTACCCTGTGTCTCTATCTGAAACCCAGGAGGTGCCATTTCACCCAGCTGGGCTGAGGCACAGTGGGGTATGAGCGGTGCTGACAGCAGCCACAGCACAGTGTCAACATTTGCAAACACTCAGGTGGAGGAGGTTACAGTTATCCAAACATTCTCATCTGCCTTCAAACTCGGGAAGTGTTCCCAGTACAGAATCCCTGAATG